>JAODKM010000058.1:2406935-2419454 GCA_026780845.1 Petrocephalus sullivani | reverse complement strand
CCTTGGGCTACTGGGTCCTCTTCCCACACCCTGCTCCCGGCCCCAGGCTCCACCTTTTCATCCACTGGCCCCACCTCCAGGCCCCGCCTCCCACACCCTGCCCCCAGCCCCAGGCTCCTCCTTTCATCCACCGGCTTCACCTCCAGTGCCCCGCCCCCAGCCCCAGGCTCCCCCTTTTCATCCACAGGCCCCCCCCCCCGGGCCCCCCCCCCCGGCCCCCCCCCCCCCCCTCAGCTAAAGGGGCCCCAAGGCGATGGCAACACTCAGATGACAGGATGGCGCTTAAACTCACAATTAGGTGCCCCCTCATTTGGGGCATCAGCAACAGCTTTTCACGCAGGAAAGGGGGGGTAGAACCACACACACACACACACACACACTGTGCGTTCCAAAGCAAGAAATAATGCATTAAATTGGAAGAAGAGGAAGGGGGGGGAGACGTGTCAGTGAGATGCCATAGGGAGGGGGGGGGTCAGGGTTCACTCAATAGGCCACGGGACAGGGAGACAGGGAGGAGGTGCACGTCGCAGTAGCGGAGCTGCCAGTTGGGACGTCACACACTGAGGTGCCACAACGTTAGAGACAGGCCGGGACAGGCTCGTCTAACGCGTCTACAGACGCCCAACTGGCCACCAAGAGGCCTTGTCTAGAAAGAAACTCAGGTCTCACACACGCAGGACCACACAGCCTAAAAAAAAAAACAGTCATTTCACAGCGATGCCAAGCTTCAAACAAGTTCGATATTTTTAAAAAAGATTCCATCATGTGAATGTTTACTGGATGATGGTTCGAATAGAGCAATGAAGCTGCTCGCATGGAACATTTATCCTGGCTTCTCGACTGAGATCAAGATGGGTGAAATCTAGCAAAAACCAACAAGCAAATTCTTCTGAGATAAGACCCCCAACCATGCCAGGGGGGAGGGGCAAGCTGCCTCCAGCGAGCTGTTCCTCAAAGCCCTCATTCCTCCCCGGGCGAGGGGGAAAAGTGGGCCTGCAAAAGACGTCTCTCAGATAGGGGCCCTGGAACATAACGGAGACCAGATGATATTCCTGGACAAATCATTTGTTTTGAACTCCACTTCCTACAAAATACCCAGGCGGAATTCTTGAAATTCCTTCAAAACAAATAGCACAACAGCGGACGTTTCCAAGGGAAGGCCGTCTATGCGGCACACGCTGAAGACACGAGGCAGGCCGGTTCGATGGGACCTTTCAGGTGTATCTACACTGCTTTTCCCAGCAGTGTGCTGGAAGCCCGGACAACAACATTCCAGGGATTTTCGAGGCTGGGGACAGCAGAGTTCGTTATTCCAGCTCGCCCCCCTACCCTAGCTAGAAAGCTGGCTTGTGGCTTTTTCTGCAAAACACTGACAAACACTTGACTAAACAGCAAAATGGGGAACATGGAGAATTATTTCATACTTCTTCCAGGCATCTGGTATGTTTTCAAAAATGTTTCATAATCAACACTATTTCTGATCCACAGAAGAGAAATCATGTTTCAGATCAGCAAGAAGAATCACTGGGTAACTAAAAATCCATCCCCGTCAGCGGCACTGTGGGAGATAGCAGGCAGATATATTAAATAGATAGATAGAAAAGATAGAAAAATAGACAAATAATAATAAATAAAAATAAAAAATCATTAAGTGGGATACAGTACAATCCCTCTTAACCCACCTAGCATTAACCGGCCGACGGATTAACCGCCCTGTTCAAATAAGATTATTTATTTTATCCTGAGTTTTTCTTTATATTATATGCATGCACTTCCTTCTTTCCTGGAAGGTAGGAGCGCTCCTACACTCAGATTGATTTCCGTTTACATGTTCCTTTGTGAATTTTCCACGAATCAATTTGGCTAGCTTGCGACGAGTATAGCCGAGTTCTCTTATTATTCGTTCTAGGATTCGGGTGGCGCGCCAAATCGCTGCTGAACGTACCCAGGCTACATTTAAGTTATAAAGCAAGTAAAGGGGAGGGGGTAATAAAACAACGATTCGGGGTTAAAAAGAGTACGTCGGAGAACGTGGGACGAATAAAAGAACGCAACTTTTGTATGACTGAAGCAAACATTCTCGGAATTTAAATTGGAGGGGGGGGGCGAGTATTTTCGGATTTTTTTTTAACCGAACAGTTTCCCTCCCTTCACGATGATTACAAAACGCCAACCGCCCATGGGTCCAGTCCAGAGGTGGCCGGTTAAGAGGGACTGTACTGTAAGTCTAAAAGGATTCACAAAGTCCAAGCGATGCGAACAAGGTGCAACCAATGTAAACATTCAAAGCTGCAAAAATGTTATAAAAATGCGACACCCAAATAACATCATATAAATGGTATCAATTAATTACACAGACAGATTAAAGACCATCCCTGGATAGAGAAAAGCAAGTGGAGGATGGATGGATGGATGGATGGACGAACTACAAAAATGTTTCTCTGCATTCAACTCACCGCAAAAACTGACTAAATGTATAATAATCGCTTGTTTACGGTACCATAGCTCTGGGCTGCATGGTGAACAGACCAGACTGTGTGCAGATGGACAGTAATCAGTAATGAGTAATGACTGCCTGCCATTAATAATGATACACAAACAGAGTCACTCTGCATAAAGTTGAAGGATTAGTGATCCACCGGACGGCCTGTCCTGCACGGCATGCCTTAGCCAAAGGCGAAAGCACTGGTCCCCGATAGCCCTGCCTTTAGCATTACCATATCTTATCGGACCATTATTAAACGCGAGATTGTTCAGGAGCGCCCAGTCTGGAGATACCCCCACCCCCAAACAGTGACTCAGTCGTGATGGGATGGGCATGACAAGCTGGCCAGATCTGTGTGACAAGGCAAAGATATTCCTGAAGCTGCGAGTCATCTCTTTCACGAGGGGCATGAGGACAGCCACGAGAAGACATGCGGCAAGGAGTACAGGCTAATTCTCCCGCAGGCCGGTTCTCAGACACGGCACCTTCTACTGCCAGGGCCCAGCTATTGGATAAACAGAAGAAGGTCAGCTGGTAATGGCTCCTTTTATAACATCACGAAGCACTTGTCAGCACCGACACTGGGAGACAGCAGACAACTACTGGGAAAAGCTAAATCAGGGTCAAGCTAAAACAGGCCTGCAATTAGAAATACAGTCTCAATTTGATTTGCCTAACTGCTGGACGGTGTGGGGAGAAATGCCCCAGTACAGTACGGAAACATCACACAAGGATGCGAGACCCACAGCGAATTGAGCCACAGATCCTGTAGATCAGGTCTGGACGCTGGATGGGACAGGTGCATTTGATAAACATATACAATAGTAGTAGATCTTAAGCTGATATACAGGTGACTTCTGTCAGGCCAGATCTATTCAGAAATTATATTGGCAGGGGGGAGCTGCAAAGCCCGATGGCTGTGTGTAGGAAAGGCAGCTGGCCCTTTAAATGTGGCTCTCAGTCACCAGTGCAGATTGACACCGTTTCCTGGAGCAGAGCTTTGCGAAAGTTCCTTCTCGCCTCTTTCTGGCCACATTCCCCTTTTTCTGTGTCCATTGTTTCAAAACCCACCCAGCCGACGGAAACGGCACATTTGGGCCAGCCCTAAGCAGAAGTGAGACCAGGGCACCAGGGCCGAGGGATCCCTGCTCCACTCAGGGTTTCCCCGCCATCCCGGGCTCTGTCGGTGGAGGACATCCAGGGCAAAGCCCCCCAAAAAAGATCTTCCAGCCCCCGTGGGACACTTTACGAAAGAGAAAGAGAAAGGCCGGATTCCCAGGGGCCGCAAGAGGACGATCGAAAGAGAGCGAAACACGACCCCCCAAAGACTTGCGGGGGGGGACAGCCGCATCAGTCAGCCATCTGAAGCTCGCATTGACAGGATAATCGGTTTAGCATGGGTCGCGGTATGGCAAGAAAGCTCTCGGAAGACATGGAGGGCCAGCCCTGGAGAATAAGGCTAGGGGCGCGGCGGGCAGGGGCCTGGCACCCACTAGTGCGTCACTGGCTGCGGGGATCACAGCGCAGGAGCAAAAAACTCAGGGCTGGCCCACTTTTCATATTAAGCAAAGCACTGTGCACCTTAGCCTCTTTTTCCACGGGGGAGGGGGGGATCAGGAGGAGTCATTTGTTTGGTCCCAGCTGAGGATTTCCGCCAGAAGCAGTCAGCCAGGGCTGCTGCTCCTGAACCCCCCCCAACTTTATGGCAAAAAAACCCAGCGGAAGATGCAGATGAAGGGGGGTCATTAGCGGCTGGCAGGAAGCGTTTATCTGCTGCGATCAGGGGCCGCCCGGCCGGGGGCCATGCTGCAGGGGCTGCCCGGCATCTACAGGGCCAGCCCTACAGCCAGAGGGTGGCTGCCTGGGTAAAAATGCCCCCACACCCCCGCAGAGTTATTACTGCACTTTTATTGGGGCGGAGCGGCCGGCGACGGCCCCAAGGAGCAGCTCCCTGTAAAGGCAAATATGAACCACAAACTAATGAAACAGAATCGGCATATTCCGCATCGCACACAGCGGGGGGACGAGGCGCTGTTAAAAATACCCGCGGCCGATGAATCACCCAAAGAACCGTTGCGTTTTTTTCCCTTTTAACACTTAGGATGGGCGGCCGACGGGTGCCGGATCCAGGGCGAGGAGATGGGCAGCCCGGGGGGGCTCTGTCAGGCCTTTGGACGGATTCCTGATGCCAAACCCAACCTGAATCGGCAGCTGCCGTGTAGGCTGTGATCTTCCCCGCATGAAGGCGAGCCTTGGCCCGCTCCTGACTGCCGAGTGGGGCATTCCGTCTGGGCACCTTTCTCCATACAAACAGCCCATAATCACCCTGAATTCATGGCCATATTCTGCCAAAGCTACCATACTGTAAGGCTGCCTAGTGTGGACAGGAACTCCACGTTATTCCCCGTTACTTCCCGTTACTCCACGTGATTCCGCCCGATTCCCCCGTTACTCCAGGTGATTCCGCCCGATTCCCCCGTTACTCCACGTGATTCCGCCCGATTCCCCCGTTACTCCCGTCCTTTCAGCAAAAGAGACCCCGAAGCGGCCCGCTGCTCAGCGGCTGTTACCGTTATGAAAATCCGCCCGGCAGCCCGAAGACGGACCTGTGCTCGGAGCGGACGGCAGCTTTACGGCCCCGGTCAGCATCGCGGCCCCGCAGGCGGCGGAGCGCGCATGGAACGGGCGGCGTTACAGTGAGCATCAGCCCCAAGGTGGACATGGACATGGACATGGCTCATGGGCCGGCGCCCCTCCGCCCGGCCGCCCCGGCGCCCGCTCTAACGCCTCGGCGGCTCCGCTTAGGGTCCGCAGCCAGAAGCGGGCTTCCGCTGTTCCGCCCACATTTCCTAAAAACAGCCTCGACTGCATCTGCAGCTAAGAGAGAAAAACGTACGAAAGCAGAATCTGGACTTTAAACGCAGAATGAAGCCGAATTTTAACTTTTAATAACTTCCTTCCCCCCGAGCAGCCGCCCCGCCGCCGGAGGTCCCGGTCCCGGTCCCGATCCCGATCCGTGGCGAGGCGGGTCCGGTTCGCTCGGAGCGCCGCGACCCGCGACCCCCCCGGGTAACTGTGCGCGTCCCCGCCCCGCACGCCGGAGCCCCAACTCACCGCTGGCGCCGCGGGATACGCCGGAGAGGTAGGTCTGGCCCATTTCCCACACGCCGCTCCCGCGGTAGCAGACGCGCTCGGTGCCGTCGGGTCCGCCAACCGCGTCGGCCGGAGGCGCACCTCAGGCCGGCCGCTCGCTGCAGCCGCCCCGGCTTCCCGCGGGCTCTGCCGCCTCTCTCATTTCTTCCTGGAGATCTCAGCTTAAGGTCACGGGGTCCTGCGCGCTGCCGCGGGAGGGACGCTGCCCCGCTCCGGCCGCCAGGGCTCTCCACCCCGCCCCGGCCCGGCCCGGCCCGCCCCTTTCGAAAGTCCGCCAAATCCGCAAAAACCTTTCCCATTATGCATAATTAAAAACTTCTGGGCAAGTCTATATCTGGCATCTACACTTATGCAAATCACACGTGCGCTATTAATCTTGCAAGGCTTCGTGCATCGCACCAACTGCTGTGTTTCCTAATTAAAGGTAAACTCGCCGGGGTAACATTCTAGTCTAATTTTTTGACAGATATCACAAAATTATTACACAACACAAAAGAGAAAATTAGACAAGATCAGGACATTAAAAATCTCATTCAAAGTTAAACGCAAAGTATTTCTGTGGTGGTATGTAAAATGTAATTTGTGACCAAGGACAGTGACTGGTCACAGTAGCTGGTGACACTCACATGTGTACAGAGAGGGTGTTCCATTTCAGCTACTTATCTTTGACCAAATACCTGAGCAAACAACAAAAGATAAAAGACACAATTACGTAGGAAGCCTCAGAGCAAGCAGGCCTGTCATTATCACCACAACATCTCAGCAGGACATCAGGCATCGCGTTTAAAGCACTTTCATAATAGTGCTTCGATTTCTCATCAACATCAGCTACTAATTAACATTTTTCTGTGCTTTGAAACCATCTTTTGCTCGTTACTAACAGCCGGGTCTTTGCTGGCCTGTCCACCAAGCATTCTTGGTACATTACATCACTTATTCCTGATGACTAAAGCATCTCCAAGCTGCACAAGCTCATCTTCCTCAGGAGCAAATCACGCTCAGGTTTTCTCACTATAAACTCCCAACAAGGCCTGTGATCAGAAGGTGGCTGGTCCATCGCAGGCTCAGCAGAGAGCACTGTTGGATCCCGGAGCCAGGTCCCTAACCTCCTATAGCTCCAGCGATGGGCAGACCCTGTTTCCCAAACGTATGTCGCTTTGGATGATAACATCTGCTAAATGAATAAAATGTAAAAATTGCTCTTGGATCTGAACCATGGACTCCTGATTCTACCCAAGGTCCCATAGAGCGCACAGACCTTCAGAGCACTCATTTCCCATGTCCGGCTGTGAGGAGGAAGGGCCAGACCCTCCTTCTTCTGTGTGGACGGAAATGGCAGAGGCCGGGAGTCTCTGCGCATTGTTCTGAAGGCCGATAAGGAGATTCTCTCTCACATAAGCAGCACCCCCCCCAGTACACTTTCCTGTGGAACAAAATCTGAGCCCACCTCCTCTCCAAAATCCCATGAAAACACAGCAAACATCCATAATGAGATATGCCTCTTGGGAATATGTTTCCCAAATTCATGCAAAGGTCTGTACCGAAGGTAATTCTGCCTGTTCACACAGCTGCATATTTACAAGGCTAAGTAACCTTTTCCCCTGTTAGGAAGGTACTACTCTAACTATGTTACAGTTAGTTGTCATTTTAATATACACAGTGGACCACTAACTGAGTACTCCTTTGTGTTACCACAACTACAGCTCTGGTGAGTTTAAAGATTCTAAGGTGACTAAGAGACCAACAATCCAGCAGACGATACAGCGATAACCCGTTCACCCTTTAGCTTTAGCTCTGACCCACACGATGACCTCAAGCTCTACACGGCTCAAAAAATCCCCCAGCATCACGTTTGAGGAGTTTTCTTTGTTCCCGTCTTGTGACTTTTTTCACATTTTTGATTTGAGATAACAATCTTCCTGTTCCTGTTGTAAACGAGCGTGGGTGGACGGCAGACTCCGTGTCAGAGCTTCGCACACATGTACACAAGCACACACTCTGACATCGCCCCAGAGAAGGATACACACAGCCACACTGCTCTCTGAAGCCAAACAGTTGTTCAGTCACTGACTTCTTTCTTAAAGGAACGGACCAGGTCACATGACGGGGACCCTACAGCTGACTGTAGGTAAATGGCCGGATGTTTTTCTGAGCATGTCAGCAGGGGATGAGCTTTGACGTGACTGCATGCGTATGAGTACTGTTCCTTTGGGGCACGGTTTGCACTTTGACTGTTTGTCGAGTAACACTCACACGAAGCTAAACGGGGAAACTCCCATAAGTCCTACATACAAATGAAACATTTGCTTTACCACCAAAAGCCATGAAACAACAAATATATCCCTCTGACTGGACAAGCTGCATGCAGGCACAAGTATGCTGAGAAATAAACACACACCACAGAAAGCGACCATGATCTACAGGTCGATAATTGTCCTCGGACGAAACGGGGACCCCTGCTGTTCACCATATGACATTGCTGCTAAATTCCACAAAGCGGGTAGTTTACAGTCAGGTGTCTCATTGTTACATAAGTGCATGTGACGGGCCAGTTTCATCCCCTCTCTGCGTTTCAGCGTAGAGCTGCATTTCCGAGTAGCTCATAGTGAGGCGTCAGTTATCCATGCGTTTGCTTGCAGTTTTAACCTGTATGAATCATTTATGACGGGTGTCGCTGTAGGACCATCAGAGTAATAACATTTGCATCCACATCCATATCAGGGCCCCCTGCACGTGCCTTCTAGTGATATTTTACACCAACATATTAGTTCCTTTGTGTTTGTATTGCGAAGTGTTTCCTCCCGTTTGAAATGGCTGGGGAGAGTGACGATGGCAGCAATCATGGCCGCGAGCTGGCAGAGAGCCCCGAGGAGGGGGTGCAGAGATTCAGGCAAGAGGGCGAGCAGGCCGAGGGAGGCAGGAGGAAGGTGAGGCAGCGAGGCCAGTCTCCATATACTACTTTCAGGAAAAAATCCACCAGCAGAGAGCCTGCATATACCCAGCGTACCTACCAGTGACCAGAGAAAGGGTCCCCTTATCAGCTGTGCGGGAATGAACCCCATGCACAGCTGGCATCATTTCTAGGAAGTAGCTGGCACCCCCAAACTGGAGACCTAATGCTGAACGGGAGGTTATAAAAGAACTTATATAGGTTATATATACATGCCGCACATGAGGGAGGGATCATTAAATATTTACCAGGCATCTTAGCAATTATTGTTAAAAGTGGTTCGCAAATTAACTCGGTGAGCTTTCAGGTTCTTCCTCCAGATGACTTATTCATCAGGCCAGATTCCGAGCCGCTGTTGTGAAAGAGGCTCTCGGCTGGTGAAGCAGAAGCAGCCGTCAGGATTCCTGCCCGTTATTAGCCTTATGCCACCTGAGGAGCACGGTGACACAACCCCGATCGTGCTGCTCACTAAAACCTGGGCAGAGTTTGGGATACTTAACCCTCCTAGTGTCAGCCAGGCCTGACAGTCTCCCTGGTGTTCCCCACACCTTCGGATCTCTTACGGAGGCACAGACCAGCCTCTCTGATACGAGGGGGCCCCGCTGTCTGTAAATGCATTGCACTGAAAGCCCCCTCTCACAGAGCATTCAAAGATTCTATAACCATACTTCCCCATCCCCTGAAAATTATTCACGGTGCAAACATACTCGAAGTCTAAAGGCTGTACTTTGCCCTTTCTGTGTCCCATAACTGTATCTAGCAGCGGCAGCAGAAAGGGGCCAGCTTGGTCCCATGTGGTCAGTAACAGGGCATGCGGCGGGATTGTGCTCGCTTGGCTGCACAGCCCTGCTAAGGCCGTCCTGCTCTCAGACGTCCTCAAAACTCTCTATGACACCTTGACATTAATGTCTTCTCACAGTGATGGATGTCTCACATAACCGTCGTCTCAGATAAAACACCCAGATACTGGAATGGATGCGAACAGGAAGCAAACAGGAAGAAAACATCTGCAGAGGGAGGGGCCATGAACTGGGATGAGGATTGGGACAGGCATGTAGGGGGCCCCGCATCCAGGCATCCAGCCTTACGGCTCATGGCAGATCTCCACGGCGACGGGATGTGGCGGGTCCTGGAGGTCAGGTAACGCGATTGAGCGATGTTTGGGTCCCCCCCCCCCCCCCCCCCAACAGGACATTGTGCGGAAACGCGATCACGGCCGATCGATGTGCCTCCTTCTGCCAGCGAGCGGGGAGCCTTGGTATCTCGCTTTGTTCGGGTGGCTTTCGTGTTGGGAGAAGTAGGACGTTTAATAATAGCACATTGCAGGGGGAGCGCAGAGCGTAATATTTCACGGCGCGAGAGAAGCAAGCCACAAGGACTATTACAAACAGGCCCAGAGTCAGGGACACGGTCTGAGTGGGGAAATAAAAGTGAAATGGATCATAGTGCTGGTGAGAGTCCCCCTCCGGAGGAGGCGCGGAGGGTCCAGGTCTGAGCGGGGGACCAGTCTGAGTCAGTGGATTTCGATTTCGAGATGGGTATGTATGGGTTTCTGCAGCATCGGTGTACACCGCGGCAAACAGAATACTGGTTAAGGACGTTAACCTTTAACTTGAAGGCTGCAGGTTCAAGTCCCAGATGTCTCAGATTATCTCCTGAGGCACCTTGGCAATGCCTTTCACCTGAACTCTTCCAGGAAGATGTCAAGCGGCACAAAATGAATTAAAGTCTTTCGATGAGAAATCACGCCAAGCACTTAGCTAGGCCTGACTTCCCCGCAAAGTGCCTGCTTTCATCTGCAATCACTCCTTCTTGCACAGCACAATAAAAACTGTCTGAAATGCAATGCAAATATCACGCACCAGTTAAATTAAAACAAACACGACGTGGCTGTTTACACTCTCCACACCGCGGCTGCGGGAATTAATCAGCGGCGGCAGCAGGCAGCAGGACACAGGCCATCACTGGGTTTAGGCCAGCAGATATAAACACCAACAGCCCATAAATCAAACATTTAAACGATTCCCCAGATATGTCAACAAAACCGGGCCTGTCTGGAGCTCCGTGAAGAGGCCAGGACATCGTGCCATGTCAGGAGGAACACCAGCATCATCAGACAAGCTCCAGAATCATCGCGCTTTTTTAACGAGGAGATGTCTACATACCGGCTTGGCTTTTGGCAAAGGACCAGGGGTGAAATTTCGAATATTTCATTCATCTCTTTTCATGTACCATCCATTTACGTTTTTGACTGTGCTGCAAGTTTGCTGCATGGAGCAATGCTTTGGTACAGCTTCATGCAGGAAACAGACATGAAATAGCTATAAATAGAAAAAAAAAACTTGTAAAAAAATTACAGGTGTCCCAAGTTCAGCCACCGGTGAGCACTGAGGTGACCGGCCTCCATCTCCATGCGGTCGACCATCTTGGACCATCTCTTCCTCATATGCCCCATCAATTTGCTCGGAGGCCGCTTTGCAGGGGCGTCTCTCGTCGCCAGACTGGCCCGGAGCGCAGTGGTGAGAGTAACGCCACGGAGGAATGATGTCTGTGAACATGCCCGTGACTAAACAGAACCAACAGGGAAAAGTGCACCAGGTGGGACTGATCTGCTTTCCCAGTCAGCCGAATCCCACCAGCGACTGCCAGCACTGCCGTGCTCCCAGCTCCGTTTCACATCCAATTCTGTTTAGTCACTCACACCCTGTTTCTTGACATTAAATGTCTTCTTGCACTGATGGATGTCTCAGATGGGACATCTTGGTCCCATGTGGTCAGTAACAGTGACAGAGCATGCGTCTCGAGGTGGCGGGATCGGGCTCGCTTGGTTGCTCAGCTCAGCTCAGGCCGTCCTGCTCTCAGACGTCCTCAAAACACTCCATATCTAAATGTCCTGTATTGGAAAACACTGCTTCTTGACATTACTGTTTCCACACAGTGATGGACGTCTCACATAACCGTCATCTCAGATGAAACACCCAGATACTGGAATGGATGCGAACAGGAAGCAAACAGGAAGAAAACATCTGTACAGGGAGAGGCCATGAACCGAAGGCCTAATCTAAGAGACGAGGTCATATTTAGTAACGGAATAACTTGTTCCGGTGCCGCCCGTCTCCTTACGGTACTAATTAATAACGGACTGACTCCTTCCGGTACCACCCTACAGTAATAATTATTGATGGACCGGCTCCTTGCGGTGCCGCCCGTCCCCTTACGGTACTAATTAATAACGGACTGACTCCTTCCGGTACCACCCTACAGTAATAATTATTGATGGACCGGCTCCTTGCGGTGCCGCCCGTCCCCTTACGGTACTAATTAATAACAGACTGACTCGTTCTAGTTCCTTTCCAGAGGCTTGTGAGAATTTTATTTACATAAAAGTATTCTGGGGGCAGAACGAAAAATTATTGTTTCAGAGAAATAACCAATCATATTGTAGAAGAGGCAGGTCCAAGCAACTAGAGGAAGCAGGACCAAGGTATCTGACTGGTTAGTGTGACATCTGACATAAGATGTTATTGGTTATTTCTCTGACCCAGTCATTTTTTGTTCTGCCCTTAGAACATTTTTATGTAAGTAAAACTCCTCGAGCTTTCCAGTCCCTTCCGACCCCTTACGGTAATAATTAATAACGGACCGTCTCATTCCAGTGCCGCCCATCTCATTTTGGTAATAATTAATAACGGACCAGCTCCTTCCAGTGCCTTTCCGGTGCCACACATCTCTTTATGGTAATTAATATCGGCCTGGCTTGTTCCGGTGCCGCCTATCTCATTACAGTAATTAATATCAGCCCGGCTTGTTCCGATGCCACCCTTCTCATTATGGTAATAATTAATAATGGACCAGCTCCTCCCACTGACTTTCCGGTGCCGCCCATCTCATTACAGTAATTAATATCAGCCCGGCTTGTTCCGATGCCACC
>JAODKM010000058.1:2377199-2388703 GCA_026780845.1 Petrocephalus sullivani | reverse complement strand
CATGTCGTCACTTCCGGCCTCGAGGCGCGTCATTTGACTCGTCTCCCGACCTCCCGAGGTAAAAGGAACGCACGATGTGTGACGCCAACCCACCCCCTCAAGGTCCTAATGCCCCACATATTTCACACCACCGTGGGACTCACAGGCCGCACGCGATCCACCAGTGGCATGCCTTTGCTCTGCACGGCGTGGAACTGCAGCTGGTTGAACTCAGTAGCGATGCGCTCCAGGATCTGCCCAGCGAGCAGTGGGCTGGACAAACACAGAGCCAAAGCAGTGCAGTCAACAGGGAGCGCTGTCAGCTAGGGGCTGCATGCTGGCAGTAACAGCATGTCTTAACGAGCCCTAAACAGGCAATATTACGCAAACAGACTGAAAAATACACACTATTCCAGGGGTGCCCAATCTTACCCACAAAGGGCCGGTGTGTATGCAGGTTTTCAGGATAATCTTTAGATCAGCTGTTCAAACCTAGGTGTGAGGACTCTTCGGCCAATCAGTCCTCTAATCAGTAACCTAATTAGGGAGTTGCAGTGAAAACCTGCATACACACCGGCCCTTTGTGGATAAGATTGGCCAGCCCTGCACTATGCTAACGGCAGTTTTAAATCTCAGTTGTGCCTTTTAGCGGACCGTGAAGAACTGGGTCTGAATGCCTAAACGTATTCAGCTTTCATCACTCGAGACATTTTGGCATAGAGCGAGGCTAAATTAAGTCTCGTCAACAGAGGGCATAATTAGCCATACAGAAACATAGCACTAACAGATGCTCACCATCTAAATATGCAGTTATACCTGCTGAGAGATTTCAGCAGTTAGTGGGGACTGCTGGCCCCTAGAGGTTAAAATGGCCCTTTCACAAAATTCATCAGTTTTGGCAGGAGAGGCTGAAATGTGCAAAACACTCTGGTTTTCAACAAAGACACTCATGGAATATCAGCAACATTCAGGGTTGGAGAAAGAAGAAGTTACCTATTTACTTCTGGAGAGGCCGAGTCCTTGGAGTTCTGGGCATGGAGAATCTTCTCAATTTTCTCCACTGATCTCACAACTTGGATAAGTCTCAAAACACACATCTGTAAGAGAGAGCGAGCGAGAGGGAGAGAGAGAAAGAGAGAGCAAAAGAGAGAGAGAGAAAGAGTGAGAGTGTCAGGGAGAGAGAGAGCGAGAGAGAGAACGCACAAAACAGGTTCCCCATGAAACTGTAGCTTTTTATCTGAAACAACGGCATTTTGCATTCTAAGCCTGTTTCAGGCAGCAGCCTAAGCCTAGAGTATTAATAACACACAATCAGCTGCGATGTGTGTACAGGAGTGCTATTTAAAGCAAGCAGCCTTTTTCCAGTGACTTACCTTCTTCTTCTGTATATCATCCTGCTTGCATAACCTCTCATCTATGGCTTCAATGACTTCATTCACAGAAGACCGGAGACTCTTTTCAAAAGAAAACAGCCACCGATACAATGAGCAGGAAGCCACTCAGATCACAGCAATCAAAATACAGCACAGGGGAGGGGTAACAGAATATTACGTGGGGATCAAAGCAAGATCCTCAACCAGGGAAAGGACTGGGGATATTTACCAGCACTTCTTCTCGTAACTGGCCCAGAGGAACAGACAGTTGGTTGAGGGCCTTGTCCATACCAACCTGATGAAGGAATATTGAAAAATCAATACATTTTTACTGACACATTCCATCATGTGTCACTTTCTCATCGCAGCAGGTATTTTTTATTCCTAAATAATTATAGGACAATCATCCCTTTGATATCACCATCTCACTGTGACCTATTGAATGAGGTAAGGACAATTTGAAAATAACTTTTAAACTACAATTCTCAAATTGATTAAACGTGTATAACCTTTATGTGAATAATGTGCCATTAATAACATTTGAGTCTTACAACCTGTTGGCTTTCAAAAAGATGTTTGATGAAGTATACTGAATTTTCAGACATATAAAACAAAAAGCCTTTTAATAGACTGGCTTGCTGAATAACAGATAACATACTTATATCAGTGCTGCTCTTTAAGTTTGCCTTGACCTTGAGAAGGCAGGACGAAGACTCACCAGGTTGGTGGAGAGGTTGACAAAGTCTGCATAGTCCTTGTTGATAAGCTCCACCATGGCTGTCTTGAGGAGCTTGTAGTAGAGCTCCAGGTCTTCCCGCATCTCCTCCAGCTGCACCCGCTTCCGGCACTCTGCCACAAAGTGGTCCACGTCGAAGTCATCCTGCCCAGGAGCACGAGAAACAGAATCTAGCACCGTGCAAGGAAAAGGGCTCCAAAGCCTCCACGACCACTGATATTCAACATAACCAGTTTAAAGAGAAATAAACCTACAAGACCTATTTTTGAGCAAGGAAACGTTTTATTCTAAACTATGACTTGGGCAGTTTATGTACTATTTTATCCACAAAACAATGAGCAGAGAAATATGCTTCACCTACAAAGCAACTGTAGCAATTGGTCTGACTGGTCCAGCAGCTCTAGCGTAAGGATTCCGGTCTGAAACTTGGTAAGTCATTCAATGCACTAGCTAACAGTGCTTTAATGAAATAGTAATTATGCTGACAGACAGGGAACATGCAACGATGTTTAAGGCCAGCTGACACCCAGCTACTGGTTAAAAAGCAGTTGCAACTATAATGCAATATGCTTTGGAATGAATAAACCACGACGTTTTAAAAGGCATTCCCTTAAGGAATCACCAAAGAGCAGCTATTAATGCTAAGCATTTAAAGTCGTACAAATACATTAGTGCGTTTCCTTATTGACGCATCCTGCTGTCAGTGCAGACGAAGGAGCGAAGGGCCAGCCGAACGGGCTCGTTCGGGGAGAGACTTTCTTACCTTCATGAACACGTCTTTGTCAAAGCACAAAGCGTCGGGCCCCTTCGGAAGATTCATCCTCAGCTTACGCCCACCTTAATCAACAAACAGGCTTAAAATATAGAAAATTATATTTAAAAACTACTTCATTATTCCTACTGACAGTAATCGGGACTTGTAAGACGCGAACACTTCCGCCAACATGGCACTAGAGCGCACCATAGAGGGCGTGTGCAGCGCGATCTGTGCTCGAGAGAAACGCGCCGCGCCGCCTAGCGGTCGCCAGCAACATGGCACCCGCACCACCTACACCTTCATTTTCTTTGCTTGAACAAACTTCTTGGAAAACTGCAATAATTATTTAATGTAGCTCCAATTTAATTATATATCCGGTATCACCGACTTACTAAATATTTCAAGAAACATGGTCATCTACACCTGGTAATTGGATTTACGCTTCTTACTGAACGAGTATTGTATAGCCTATATCTACATATTATGTATAGGCCTAATGCATCATGGTGTATTTTTGCTTGTTGTATTTCTGTTAATAGTAATTATGGTCTCATTTTTTTTCTTCCGTTAGGAATGTTTGGAATGGGAATCATTTATGATAACTGGACAAAGGCTGTGTAAAATCGGGTCATGTGTCTCCATTCTGTTATTTAGAGAAGTGAATCCGTAACTGAAATAGAGCAGAACTGCTTATTTGTCATTGTACATTTACAACGAAACTATAAAAAATAGCCAAATTTGCAAAGCAGCTGTAATGGTAATTTGAATCCCGTATGCGTGATGCTTGCACCGAAACCATTACTGATTTCTAAAATAAATAGATAAAAACCGGAAAGCCTTGGTCTCGGTGTGGAGATGGGGGCAGCGCGCGGCGTGTGCATGCATTCGGATGCGCGTCCCTGCATTTGACGTTTATATCAGGCACCCGCGCCATTGGACGGCGGTAGGAGAGCCGGTCAGCTGATCGCTGGGGATGCAACGGGCTGTAATGAGTCGTCTCTAGTAAGGATACTTCGCCCATCCCCGACGTGGGACTGCACGATAATAATATTGATTATTATTTTCTGCTGGGCATCTCTGGGGGGAATTCTGCAGCCCTCGAAAGGAGCCGCTCCCTACATGGGCGTCATCAGTGCGCAAGGGTAGGGACATCAAACTGTGGGGGTGTGGGGGGGCGAGGTGTGCACGGCTGGCCTTCTCTCTCCCCTTTTCTGTCCTTTCCGTGTTCTGGCGGAGCGCACCCGGCGCGTCCCCAGTGACGGGCGATGGCGGAGTGCGAGAGGAAGGCGCTGTCACCCCTGGAGGCGGCGCGCTCCCGCTACGAGAGCCTGCAGATCTCCGACGACGTGTTCGGGGAATCGGGGGATGACAGCAGCGAGAACCCTTTCTACAGCACTTCTGGGGACTCCAACTCGGACAACTACACCTCGGAGAACAACGCCGACGACATCCGGATCTGCGAGGTGGGCAGCAGCCATCCCGGAGCATCGGGACCCAACAGCCTGGAAGAGGAGGGCTGGAGCGACACCCTGCGCGACATTACGCTCCCCTCCTACAAGGGGACATGTGGTATGTCGGCGTAAGGAATACGCTTCAAATGCATGCAGATATTAGCCGGTAAAAATCACCAGGCGGACCCCGGGCACCGTGCGCTTATTCCGGGGTTAGGCGTGCAGGTGCGTGCCCGCGAGACAGTGGGCAATAAGATATTTATAGGCGCTTTCTTTTAATAATTCACAAATGTGGCCCGAAATAGCCTATATTTTGTGACGGGGCTGACATCCCTCCCACCTTTCACCCCCCGGTAGAGTTGCATTACGGGATGCCCAAAGCCCCCAGCCAAGGAGCAGATTCGGCTTCGCCGTGCAGAACATGCAGAGCCTGCGCGCACGTACCAGCGAAGGTGTCCATGTAAATAGGGACCTTATTGCAGAGGCTCCGCTGGCATGCTGCTTTGGCTCGGGATTGACGTGCCGTGCGGGTGGCTGTGTGGCCGGTGTGTGTGACCCGCACTTCTGCGCTAAGCGCCGGGGCGCCGGGGACCGGATTTCTGTGCCGGAGAAATGGCCACATGCCGCGATTGAAATGGAAGCAGCGGTGCCACTTACGGTAATTAGGTTTGTATCTGCGGACGATGGAGGGGAGGCGTGGGGGCTCCGAAAGACGCGCACCGTGCCTCCCCACTAAAAATACCACTGCGAGCGTGCTTAAAAATATCCCTCACGGATGGTACAGTTTAATTCGTTCCCGGTCGCCTTTCCCTGCATTTCCTAAGAAACCCAAAAGGATAGTCTTTTTATGTCCACGGATTTGGTTTTAAGTAATGTGCATGACTGATGGGGGAAAAAAAACGTTTTAGAGAAAATGGGCACGAATATCTAATATTGATGACAAAATGCCCTAAACAGGGTAGCAGACATGGGCTTTGGGAAAGGGAGCCCATCCGCCTGGGCACGGCCGCCGGCCTCTGATGGAAACCTCGCGGTGAGATTGCATGGTGAGCAGTGTGCGTGTGACAAAGTCATTTGGACCCCAAATAACAAATGGGACCAAGGTGTTTGGGGGGCATCAGTATCACGACAGCGCCTTGCTGATACCGCTGCGCTCCCAAGTGCTTTTATGCGCCGGGGAGATTCGCCCAGTTCCTGCTCCGTCATGGCACACCAAATTTTACCCAGATGGACCATAACGCAAAACTTTACCGAGACTCCCCCCGTGAGACCGCACCTGCACCCCTGTCCATACTACGACTGTCTCACCCACTCCCCCATGCCACCCCCAGGCAGAATACCACGAATCCAGGCGATTACCGGATTACCGCGTGCCAGGAGGGGTGACCCGGGACTCCTGCACCGAATAGCTGCCTGAGCCCTAATCGCTTAGAGCGGCTCCGGTGCAGATTAACAGATGGCTGCTTGATGACTGAGGAAACGCTGGGTGGTTTCCTTCCGTCTCGGACGAAGCGCTGTTGCTGTGGGATGGTGAGGGAGTTTCATGTGTCCTTCACACTGTCAAGGGGAGCAGAAAACAGCCTCTTCAGGTGACTGCGTAGGTGGCTGTAGCTGTCCTGCGCGTCAGAGCCGGCGTCTGGAGTTGCTACACACTCTATGCACACACTCGACCCAGACAGAACCCCAGGAAGCCAATAATGTGCTCAGGCCTTCTGACAGACTGTGGGGTGCAACCTGTTGTTTGGGCATCTGTCAGGCAATTAAAGACGTGTGAGGACAGTTTCCCTGAGTCCTGCACTGTCTTTCAACAGGAGGTAGAGGAGCATTGTCTTCTCAAGCTCGGATGACAGTGATGTCGCCTGGAATGCGCTATTCATGCTGTTAGGTTTTTGGGCTTGACTCGTGCATACCCCAGTAACCTTTCTCGTGCACGGACTTTGTCCATCACGCTACAGTGTTCTCATGCCGCTTATAAAACCCTGTCTGCCGAATCCTTAGACAACCTTAAAGAACGCAGAGTATCACAGCGATGCGGTGGAGTTATGGTCACCTGGCATTTTACACTTGCGGTGTTAGTATGATGGGTGTGGATTCACACACACACACCCCCCCGTGCTGATCGGAGGGGGGTCAGAACCCTCTCCTGTGGCCTATTGCCTTCTCCCACTCACAGCTGGACTGGCTGCCAATGGAGGTCGGTGGTGCAGACTGTCTCCACTGCTACCCAGAGACCCGTGCCAATGTGTGGGCAGGACGTGCCATCTGTCTGTGGGCCCTGGGGGGGGGGGGGGGTGCAGCCAGCGTCCTTGGCCAGTAGGTGATGCCCTCTCCAATACAGTCTGGTGAATATCGAAACACAGGCATCAGACACTGAGGGGCATGTCGGCTATGGAGGTAGGGAATCAGGGCTCCCTGGCCCCCTCCCCAGGGGCCAGCAGTAGGTGTTTTGGGTCATGTGGGCCCAGACCAAAGGGCTCCCCGGCCCCCTCCCCAGGGGCCAGCAGTGGATGTTTGGGGTGCAGCTACATGTGGGCCCAGAACAAAGGGCTACATTCCAGCAGGAATGTAAGGCACATCAGCGGCCGAGTCGTTTGCAGACTTTTTTTAATCCGCTGCTTTGACTGTGAGGTTTTTCGTATTCAGCCCCTTTATTGTAAGGAGTGACACACATTCTGTCTTTGTGTTCTAAGCGTGACACGCCATGCCAGCGCTCGTATGGGGATTTGCACTTATTTACCTATGTGATGCATAGCGTACATTTGAGAGGGCAGGGTCGCACAGTGCGGGGGGGGGATTAGGGCCTCACTCAAGGGCCCAGTGGTGATACCGTCCTTGGGGTTTGAATTGGGGACCTTCTGATCACAGGCACAGTGTCCCAACCCACTGAGCCACACAGCTTCCCTGAAGTCACTGTCTCTGCGACAACGGGAGCGTAACGGGAGCAGCGCCGCCCCCCCGCCCCCCCCCGTGGCCCAGGCCGCGGCCCGGAACACGCATACAAATACTGATGCGATTGACATGGAAATGAAGAGGAAGAGGAGCAGATCTGCGCCTGTGAGAGGGATCGCAGCGACGGCCCCCCGGTGTCTCCGCCCCCGGCACAGCGGAGCAGGGAGGACAGGGTGCCTGCAGGTGCGACCCAGTGGGTACCACTGGCCTCACAAGCAGAACCCGAGCGCGTTGGTCCGGTTCTGCGTCCCCGTCACGGTTCATCATGGCAGCACCAGGATTAACCGTCCGTCCGCCGACGGTGATCATTTATCCAGTTAGAGGGGGGTGATTCAGGAAAGTATAAGGTCACCCTGAATAGGGCACGGGGACTTGACTGCTCATTAATTAGCAAGGTGTCGTGTAGTTTTAATGCAGTCGGATATTTAATTGCCCCTCTTTAGGCCATTATATCGACCGGCACCCCCCCCCCCCCCCCAACAACAAGATGACCCAAATAGCAGTTTCTTCTGAAAGATTTTACTGGATTAAACAAAGTTGGTATTCTGACAGCCATGTTCAAAATGCTGAGATAAAAGTCTTGCCAAGATAGAATCGCATAACGCCAAGTATGGCTGGAAAAGTCGCTCTTAAGCACATTTTTTACACAAACATTGGAGCTTCCTGCATTGTGAAGCATCGCCTTCTGCCCAGTGTCCCCACTGCTGCCCACCACTTCTTGGATTTACCTGCTGTTTCTCCGCTCTTCAGATGAAGGTTTCTGCGTTCTCTCCAAAGTCCTTCCTCTTTAGCTGAGGGAATCCCAGGTAAAGGCGTGAATGACATGGAAAGCTGTACAACCAACCTGGAAAGACCTCAGCAAAAATGTCACTGTTGTATCTGCGGGAGGTTCCTGTTTAGCAGGAGCAGAACAGTAGCTGAACCTGCTTTGTGTATGTGGAGAGAGTCTGCAGCTTTCTGGTGCGGGCTCCGCCATCCTGTCCCTTTGAGAAGGCCATCAAACAGAAGTCATAAAACTGTCTACTGTGTCCTCTGTAAGGTCCTGCCTGCTCTGCTTCAAAGGCAAAACAAACATTTTTCAAAGTCTAGCCCTGGGTGAACATTTCAGCTGATTTATGTCTAGAAACAACACTGGAAACTACCCCATCGAATCCACACCAGACATGAAAAAGAGGAAGTGTTAAGGACACACATTAAAATGTTTGGCTGGTGAGAAGTTCTGTGGCCTGCTCATTTCACCAAAACACTGATGGAGAGGTATGTTTCTCAGAATCAGTCTGTCTGTCATCTCAGTAGAACATCACGCCTGCATGGTCAGTAGCAGTCACTCGCTAGACCATTCCAGCACTTTCAGGGAGGCTGCTGTAGCTTCAGCACTTGCATTGTGTGAAAAGTCTTTGCATGCTGATTGACACCTGGTAGTTGGAGGCCAACGGTATGATTTTTGTGTCCTAATAACTTGTAACAAGAAACATGAACATGATATGGCTTAGGCTGGCATACTGTCATACCCTCCACATTTACTTGCCAAGTGGGGAGGGGGGGGGGGGTCGCCCCATAAATTTCAATCGCAAATTCTTTTTGCAAAGATTTCAAAATAACCCAAAATACTGCAGTATATCGTATCACCGTGATACCGGCCAAGCCTAGTTTGGCTGCGGCCAGAGTCGTGCTCTCTGAGTCAGGTCTCGCTTTGTCTGCTGACACAAACCTGCCCCTTTGCCACCCCACGGGGGCAGTAAGATACTGCAGAGGCTTTCCCATTGCTTATCATCTGCAATACACAGAATGCACTCCCAGCAGATGCTCATGCAGGTTGCA
Organism: Petrocephalus sullivani; assembly: GCA_026780845.1. Classification (NCBI taxonomy): domain Eukaryota; kingdom Metazoa; phylum Chordata; class Actinopteri; order Osteoglossiformes; family Mormyridae; genus Petrocephalus; species Petrocephalus sullivani. The sequence continues at coordinate 2,379,637 of JAODKM010000058.1, read as the reverse complement.
GTAGCGGAGGGTGTGGAACTCTGTGGGTTAGTGATCCTTACCCATCACCAGAAGGTTCTGGGTTCTAATCCAGTGGCTGACAGAATAAACATTACTGTTGGGTTCTTGAAAAAGGCCCTTAACCCCGACTGCTGAAAGAGATACTGACTGATCTCTAATGATCCATGTCCATGGCTAGAAGGTTATGGGTTCTGATCCCTTGGCTGGCGAAGTAAACTTACCGTTGGGTCCTTGAGCAAGGCCTGTAACCCCAGCTGTGCATGGGGACAATGGCAGGCCCTGCATTGCTTTGGATAAACGTGTCTGCTAAGTCTGCCAGCTCTATTTATTGGTTTTGTATCAATTTTGCACCAGCCCATGCTTGCCTTTTCCGAGTGCCAGGCTGCGGATGGTGCATACAGCAGTGATATTCCACCAGAGGACAGATGTATTGCATTGCATACAAATACTAGCAGTCTAGTGAAACGGGTAAACGTTTATTAACAATTTTAAAGTTATTAGTCAAGGCTTGGGGAGTATTACGGTAATAAGGCATACCTTAGAACAACCTGAAATCAATTTCAATTTCAGGTCCAGAAAGTAAAAATCCAGACTAGGATTTTGTTTCAACCAACTAGTAGAGCACTCTGTGTCTGTGACTCTTTAGGCTCAACTGATTGGTTGAAACAAAATCCTGGTCTGGATTTTTACTTTCTGGACCTGAAATTGACACCTCTGCATATACCTTGGTTTAATGTCTGGACATTATGAAGAACTTAGACATGCAGATGCCTCCCACCTTCTTCATGCAGCTGCTCGCCATCACTACTGGTACAAAAATGACCCTTCCTCTACACCTTCATGGTTGACTGCTGATCTGTAAAAATCCACGCTGCTACCTACTGGAAATACCTAATCAATTATCTTGCACAAGGTTTCTGCCAGACATAAAAAGCTGGGCTACATGTGCCCCGGCCGCAGTGGTCTGCAGCCATCCCCTGATGACAAAATTTACATCACGTCCCCTTGTCCTCAACTGAAAGCGGCGCAGGAAATTGCAGTAGGAATCAGCCTTAAGGGGCTGACATCAGACCGCGGAGCAAAAAGTGTCATGAGTAACACCAGTATTATTATAGAGTGGAAAAGTTCAGGGAAAGACCTGCCCAGTTACACATCTATTCAGCCTGACGCGTACCCTTTCAGGAATAGGAATTCTGTTACCATGGCAACACTCATCAAGCCGTGGGGGGAGTGTAATGCGGAGGCGGGTTCCAAGAATTCTTTTTTTCTTTTTTCTGAAGGCGTGTGGATTAAGTTAAGATCAGTTTCCAGTTAATAAATTAATCGGGTTTTTTCTTTTGGTTCCTGTGCTTGACAACACAAGTTCAGCATAATTTCTGCCTGCAAAGAGTCCTTCTGAAGCTCGTAAGCATGTGTCAGGTTGCTGCTGGAGTGTGACTAATGTCTTCCCCAGAGCCAGCGGAGAGGGACCCGGGTGTCACATCCTTGTCCTATAACCTTGATCGGCTGGCAGCTTCTGGTCAAATGAGCGACCCGCAGAGAGCTGCCATACCCCGATGTAGATACAGAGATGTCGTCAGTTTGGCTCTCACGTTGTGCTTCAAGCCCGAGCAGAGTGCAAGGTGATGCCTCCTCTGAGAGGCCGTGCCCAAGATGGTCCGGGTTGGCCGGATTTCGCTGAGAGTGCGACCGTAAATGCTCCACTTCTTCCAGCATCTTCAGATCCTCAGGCTCCTCTCCTGCTTCTGTGGATTTGTGTTTGGTTGATGTCCCCATGACGTTCTGAAGCATAGCCGTTACTTGTTTGTGGACGGCATATTTCCCCACCCTTTAAATTATTGATAATTGTACAGGGTTTTTTTGCACCATGTAAATGATCCCACAAACTCTGTCTTTAGCCCTGTAAAGTCATCAGTGCTGCACCCTGAATCGAGGAGGAACATTATTTCCTCTCACTGTGTTCTGTATATTGCTGGGGTGACAATCAGTGTGGGGGCACAGCTAACCCAAAAGTTAGCTTTGATAATCACTGATCCGCTAACTCCAAAGTTAAATTAAATAACACTAAACCGATAAATCATTAATAGATCAGAGGAAGGTAACAATAGCTACTAACTTTTATTGTATGAATTTAGCTTTGTTTTGATTTTGGGCCTGAAACCCTTAAAATTTTACCTAGAGACCTGAAATTATACCCTGTTTAACAGTTTAGTTCCTCAAGGGTGGAGTGATTACCTGATATTTAGGACCTACCCAACTAGGGATCATTGTATTCTGTAGAGTGTCCAGTCAATGCTATTCCGTTTGTGTTTATGTTGCAGGAGTCCGATTACGTGACTCTCATGCTTAGGGACTACAAACTGTTAGAGTGTAGGTAATAAAGATTGCTTATCATGTTAACCCTGTAGGAACTCGCTGAGGACAGAAACCTGAAAAGC
>JAODKM010000058.1:2363894-2377099 GCA_026780845.1 Petrocephalus sullivani | reverse complement strand
ACAGAGTGATAAGTTAAGGTGCTTCCTCTGTGCAAGATAGCTGACGGGGTTAAAGCTGTGGCGCTTTCCCCCGAACACAAACATGGCGCCATTTACCCAGAAATAGGACTAAGGCTCTTAGCTCATTATAGTCTATAGCTCTGTCAAACTAAACCCAGAAAATAACCAGGGGTTGAAGCTGGATTTCTTGATTAACTAGATAACTTGTCGTATTTAAGGTAGTAAGGGATAAATGTAAGTGAGCGATTAGTCTATTTTAACTAGGGTACCTGAAATCCGACTAGCTATATATGTGACTAAGCAAGAAGTTCAACTTTGCGATACAGGCCCTAGTTCTCTGCTTAGTTCAGGGTACCCCAGTTTACATGGACTTTATTTTCGTTCACTTATATTTAGCCCAGACTACCTTAAATGTGACAAGTTATGGCCCAATCACGTCTCGTGTCACACAGTCAGCGCCAGGTGTGCCGTAGGCACACTCACAGCAAGCCGCATCAGTAATATGTGTGATTTTAGGATTCAGAAACGTATTTGACTGTTAAAGTTTACTTACTTTACCAGCGTGAAATTTTCCTGAATATACAGGAACTAAATTTGACAGAAGCGAATTGGTCCTGTAACGGTTTTCAAAGTGAGTGGAATCACTAATCCGCTAACAAAAAAAGTTAGCCTTGCAAATTAGCAGTCAGCTCAGTCCCGGAGGGCAGATTTCCCTGCTCAAACACATCTTAATCAGCTAATTACCAGGCTTAATAGGTATATTAAATAAAATAAGATAATAAATACCTACTGTCACTGAATACCTAACAAAATATTAACTGAAACAAACTAAATACCAGTAATTGTCAGTAAATAAATATAAACACTGGGAAAAACATACAATATGTTGTTCGACACTGTTTGAGTTGTTTACGTTCACAATTGTTAAAGACCGGGAGCTGCCATCACCCGGCGTCAGTACAAAGTATCCTAGGACATATTGCCCGGGAACAGACCACAGTTCAAAGTTGACTGTGACGATATATTCTAAGTTGAAACATAATGAAGCGAGGTGCCTCTGAAAAGCTTAACTTGACTAGACTTGACGGTAGGGTTGCCACTTTTCATGCAGAAAAATAAAGGACGCCTACCATAGTGGGGACTTGCCACAACCACAATGTACCAAATGACACACCAGTGGTGGTAAATCAACTTCAAAACCAAATCAAAAACCAAAACCGTATTGATTAAAAAAGGGACGTACAATTTTATTGTCAAATACAGGACAATTCCGTATTTTAAGGGACGGGTGGCAACCCTACTTGACGGCTTATCTGGAGCGGGTTAGTCGGTGCGAGCACTGACCTTGTGTTTGTGGGTTGGTCTGCCTGCAGGCCCCACGCAGCGCATGCCGGCCACCGCCACAGCCATCGACTTCTTCCAGCTCTTTGTGCCCGACAACGCCATCCAGAACATGGTGACGCAGACCAACATGTATGCCAAGAAGTACCAGGAGCGCTTCGGCAGCGAAGACGGCTGGCGCCCGGTGACGGCACAGGAGATGCGCGCCTTCCTGGGCTTCGTCTGCTCCACCGGCGTGCACCGCTGCGAGTCCGTGCTCAGCATCTGGAGCGGCGGCTTCTTCAGCAACCGCAGCATCGCGCCGCGCATGAGCCAGACGCGCTTCGAGAAGATCCTCAAGTACTTCCACGTGGTGGCCTTCCGCTCCAGCCAGGGCAGCCAGGGCCTCTACAAGATCCAGCCCTTCCTGGACTGCCTGCAGCAGGCCCTGGCCTGCACCTTCCGGGCCTCACAGACGCAGGTGAGTGAGCCCCCCCCCCCGGGGTGGCCCTCCATCTGCCCGTCTGGCCAAGACCTGCCTGATACTTCCCCCCCTGCCCCCCAAAAAAAATATTTGTGACTGTATGCAAACATGCTGAGTACCAGGGCTTACTCAGATATCTATCTAGTTATGTATTAAATATAAATATTAATAGGCGGCACAGTAGGTATTTAATGGATATTGATGTAGCAGTAGAGCTGCAGCCTCACACATGATAAGCGCTGTGGTCACTGTCACCGATTCGGGTCCTAAGGTGGGAGCATTTTTCATAGGGATCTAAAGTTGTGTTTTTAGTCGGAGGGCAGAGACACAGACAGCTTACAGTCCAGGAGCTCACTGCACTCCTTTTAGACAGATTTAAAAAAAATACTCCATATCTATTCATATTTAATACTTTGAAAGAAAAATCTAATTTAAGCTCAAAAACAATACTGTGGTCTGTATCATAAATAGAAAGTCGCAGAAAACTGTTCTCCACTTTTCGAACGTATAACGGTCACATTATAGGCTCATGCGTTTCTTGTTTGGATGTCTGTTGACATATATATATCAAATATGTCATATGAATGCCGTAATGGACTGGTTTAGACAGACAGCTTGACTTTTACAGCTAATACTTTCACTGCATTTTTATGTGGTATTTTATATCTTTCTTTGAAATGTCAAACTGCCCCCTGTTTGAGCTCCATGAAGTGTTACTGTCTATTTCCTTTACCGTCAGACAGATATCGCCCAGCCTTTTTGCCTTAAGTGACCCCCCTGCCGGCCTCTGGAGGATAGCCTTCCCCTTTAGGTCTGGTTCCTCCCAAAGTTTCTTCCTTCTAGGGAGTGCTGCCTCTGGCTTGCTCACTGAGACTGTAATGTTGTGAAAATGCGCTATACAAATAAAACTGCATTGCATTGCATTATAGAAGATGCCAGAGAGGGGGCATTTAAGATCCTTAAGGGATTGCTTTAAACAACAGGCCAGAGATCAGAAATTAAACCAGACAGCCAAACTCCCCCCACCCCCACACACATCTGCCCTGTCTGAGCAGGTGAAAATGGCTCAGACGCTTTGGAGCCTCAGGCAAGGTGAGCCAAGGGTAATTCCCCACCAGGAGGGGCCTGTGCTCTGCCTTTTTCTTGGGGACTTTAAATATCTATCGCAGATGTGTTTGAACATACCTGGTCCCTTTTAGCCTCAAGCATCACCCAGAGCCTGGCCAGGCTACGACCATTCATTATATGGCCAACCTGAAAAAAAAACAGTTATTCCCGGCACACTGAGATGAAGTCTCGCTGTTAAATACTGTTGATATTTAAATATCAGGAGCGATTGTGTGGCGTTTATTCTGAAGGTGTGCTCTTAGAAAATGAATGTCACATTGCGATCAGCATGCCTGATCATCCTTAGTCCCGCAAATGATCGCATAACTGTGAGCATGATTTGCTGGGAGCCGCTCCCGTTTGGGAGCTCTGACACACTTCATGCATGATGCTGGTTAGCTGAGTGGGCGTCGCAGTGTGGGAGCATGTCGGCAGATAAATGTGTGCCTGTAGAGCTGGCAGCTTTGGCGCAGGGGCGGCTGTATGCTGTGAAGCCAGGCAGCTGATATCTGACCCTGTAAACACAGGAACGGCTGATGCTTCTGCCGTAGAGGTGATAGCTAAGCTCCATGCGTGTCTGCGCTGTTCTCACAAACACGCCAGAGACCCGCGAGCTGCCATCTGTGCCTAAAGTCACCCCGTGGGCCCGTGGGGGGCCTGCTGGTAGCCAGGGCCGGCCAGCCTGGCAGAGAAAGGGCACCCCGGCCCCTTGACATGTGGGCCATCCCCGGGGAAGTGGCTCGTCACGCTAAGTTACGCTAAACCTCAGAGCGTGTTGCGGTGATGCGGCGCGGCGCCCGGCTCTTCTCCGCGAGACCTTGTCCGCGTACCAAAACAAAGCGTCACAAGCCGAACCTCGATCATGTGACTGCCGCCCTCTTCCGCGGTCCGGAGTCCGCGGTCGCATGGGTCACTGACCGCCTCTCCTCCAGCACGCATGGTTACGGCGAGCGAATGCAGACGCGCAGTGTGCCTGCTTTTGAAGACCCCCCCCATGAGATCACAAGGCAGGGTGTAGTGAGTGGCACCGTGCCTGGGCGGGCGTTTCATAACACACACACACAAGCTTACATGCATGCATGCACATATACACAAGCTTACATGCGTGCATGCACACATACACAAGCTTACATGCATGCATGCACACATACACCCCCAGATGGATGTCTGACTCAGTCTCCTCGCAGCCTGTGGGTGACTCAGTGACAGCCACAGCAGACGGATCGTCACACGCAGCCTGTGTTGTATTGGAACCCGGCTTCGCGGATCCCGCTGTTCTCACTGAGACTGCTGTCTTATTTACTGTGTATAGCCCCAAACTGGGCTGGTATCACTGAGCTACATCAGCTTAAATCCCATCTTAAAAGCAAAATTAGGTTTTTATTTGTGCCTGAATAATTTCCTTATGAAAGCAGACCATTTGACAAAAAAAAGACATGGGAGGTCTCCAGCGCGGTACATCTCTCCCTATTTATGGCCGTAGTCTGTGAAGAGTAAAGTATATGCGCTCTGCTAATTATCCGAATGTTTCTCATTTCAGTGCAAATACCTGAGTATCTGCTATACGATGAAGGAAATCCTTTAGCATATATAAATACTAAATTGTGGTACTTGCATCCCACACGTGGCTTCAGATTCAAATGAGCTTGTCTTGATCAATGTTTTCCAATCCAATCCTGCTCCCTGCCAGACAGTCCACATTTGTGTTCCCTACCGGGAGCTGGGAGGGCGCAAAATCATGGACTGTTTGCAGGTCCCCAAGGACCGGATTGATAAACACTGGGGAAGGCACTACTCGAACTATGCATTTGTGTGGGGCCTCCAAGGTCACTACACCCCAAAAACAGCAAACCCATCCCAGGAGACTCTATACACCAGGAAGTGGGAGCTCTGACTTCTGGAGACACAAGGAGCCATTTACTTGATAACCACAAGGGGGCACATCAGTTAAAGTAAACATGAGGTTGAAGGTCTGTGCTCTTCTGCATCCTGCCCAGGTGCTGCATGAGCCCCTGATCGACGAGGACCCCGTCTTCATCACCACCTGTACAGAGAGGGAGACGCGCAAGAGAAAGAAGCGGAAATTCAGCCTGTGGGTGCGGCAGTGCACCTCCACGGGGTTTATCTGCCAGGTGGGGGCCGTTCAGGGGTGGGGTGCTCATGGGCGCCCCCTACAGGCAGAACTGTGGTTGATGCAAACCATCACCCTCGCTCAGCACAGTTTGTGTTCTTGCATTTCAGTACAAAGCTGTGTGCCTAGAGTAGGAACCATGTATGAATCAGAGAAATCTGTGACTCAGAGCAGCAGGGGGTATTGTTGTGAGGGTGAGAACGTCCCTGCAGATCGCGGTGAGACTCCAGGCAGGTATTTGGACACACATTGCAGCTGCAGACTGGAGCTCGCGCCGGGAATCCAGGGGCTTGCGGGGCAGGAGCTGGAGCTCTCTGCGTCGTGATGTCTCCTATCGCCGGCCAGGGCCAGCCGTTGCCTGGAAACATGACACAATGCATCCTGGCGGCTTCTGGACTCTGAACACAAACGGCAAACTGAAACTGTGCTCAGACCTGCAGGTTCTACAAAGAGTATATGGATGTGCCGATGGAAGGGTGTAACCACAGTAACGCTGCGTGTCTGACAGGAGGCCGTCTAGGGTGAGGGACTGAGGGCATCTGGCCATAACTTGGTTATTCTTGGTCCCGTTTGCTATAGATATGAATTAGTGTCTGCCCTGTGATGCCAGAGGCATTTTACAAAGGAAAGTCACTTTAGGGCCACTTTGTTATGCTTCGATCACGCAGCACGGGGTGGGGTTGGGGGGAGGGTAGTGCATGGCTCAGCGGATCAGGACGCTGTGCTTCCGACTGGAAGGTCACCAGGTTTGACCTTTGGGCCCCTGAGAAAGGCCCTTAACCCCCTACTGCTCCAGGGACTGTCTGACCCTGCTTTACCCAGACTAACCTGTCACCGCCGGTCGCTGGAGGTAAAGCGACGCAGCCGATTCGAAAATCCTTCACCTTCTCTCACCTTCTAATTAGGACAGAGTAGCTGGAAGATGATGAAACACCTGATTAACAAATGGATAATTAGCACCTCTATAATGGTGCACTTGTATCCCACCCTGATTAGAGAGTGCACTCCAAAGCAGAGCTCTTTGTTAAACTGAGGATTTAAAATAACCACCCTCTGCCAAATCCAGACACGTGTCACACGCATGTTCATGTGTTACGTCAGGCACACGGGCCATACAAGCCTCTTAAGTAGGGATGCTGTTGACATTTTTCTTTGGGCCAGCAGCTGGGGTAACAGATAAAGTACTAGAGCTGGCTGTTATAACTTTTAGAGCAGCATACCTTTGTTAGTATCCAGTGGTGTTAATCAGTGTTTTCCAAACCGCTCCCCAGGGATCCACAGATGGTCCACATTTTTTGTTCTCTCCCTGCTCCCAGTAGGAGCAAAACCACGGACCGTCTGTGGGTCCCCGCGGACTGGATTGGGAAACGCTGATGTTAATGAATGCAAATATAAACTGTGCATTTGCTTTTTTTATAAAAGCCTCCACCATGCTCCTTTTTCAGAATAAACACCAGGTGTATCTCTCAGAAGTCCAGTAGTGAAGCCAGGGCCTTCTTCTCTCCTTCTTCCTGTGTGCTTCTCAGATCTATGTTCACCTGAAGGAGGGTCTGGGTCCAGATGGGCTGGACACACTGAAACACAAGCCACAGCTCCACAGTCTGGTGGCCCGGCAGCTCTGCCAGAACCTGATGGGCCAGAACCCTATCATCTTCACGGGCCCGAGCATCACCAGCCTGAACCTCTTCCAGGAGTTTCAGAAGCAGGGTACGGAGTCTCGCTGTGTGCATTCTGCAGCACGCTGCCCCTTGTGGTCAGTCACAGTACATCGGGTTGTGGGCCTGCTCTGCTCTCCACCATCCAACAATCCAGATCTTCATCCAACATGGAAATCGTCCACCATCCTTTAGCTTCATCCACCAGATGAGAGAGTGAGAAATTGAGTTTGTATCTCATCAAAAAAGTATGTCTCCTTCCATGTCCTGCTCCCGGCAGAATCAATCTCGCGCTCTGTGAAGATGATTACGATCGTCCTCGGCATCCGCCAGCCAAGAAGCCTACAGGCCTGGAACAGCATTGAGACACTGCTCCGCCAGACTCGACTTAATTAGAAATTCCGCCGTCAGCTGTCCTCCTGACGTCCTTTCAGATCGGCAAATCAGCTCCCTGTGCCACCTGCCACATCACGGAGAGCCTCGTTTGTTTACATGCCATGCAGGATGAGCATAGAGGCCTGTTTTTCCATGCACTCTTGTAGAGTAGATGTAGAGTGGGGTAAGACACTTGTAAAGAATAAACAAGCTACAAGAGTCCCAGTCAGCATTGTCGGCAACCATTATTGTGCACCAGAAAATTGCTTCCCTTGTTCCACCTTTAATTGAGTCCTATGGGAAACAGTGGCCCCTGGCCCATGGTTCCTCCTATGCACATGCTGGAGGTGAGGTTTACTGCCGCCCTGTCTCCACAGGCATCTACTGCTGCGGCCTTCTGAGCTCCAGGAAGAGTGACTGTACCGGCCTCCCGCAGTCTATGCTGGCGACGGCCGGCGCGCCGCCACAGCGCGGACAGTCGCGCATCAAAATGAACGGCGACATGTCCCTCATCAGCTGGTACAACAAGGGCCAGTTCCGCTTCCTGACCAATGCCTACTCGCCCACAAAGGAAGGTGAGGACCGTCCCGCAGAGCGCAGAGCCGTCGCGTGAGATTCCCATCTAGAGAACGACTGGAAAGTATGACCTGTGCTCATAGTCGGAGGCCGTCAGTGAGCAGGTCTGTGTGAGCTGTGCTCATAGTCGGAGGCCGTCAGTGAGCAGGTCTGTGTGAGCTGGCAGGTCGTGGGCCGTGTCACAGTGTCATAGTTCATAAGCAGCACCCACAGTGTCACGCTTCTATGGGACTAATTACGGAACCACACGGTCAGCCAATAAGTCGAGTTTTCCATCTCCTCAGCCAATGAGCACTTCCTGTCTCGTGGGCCGTTTGTGCGTGTGATGCAAACGCGACGAGGCTGTATCAGCTGCCTCTGAGCTTACAGTGTATGAAGCAGGAGTACAGTTGAATGGGTTTCTGGGGAAACAGTCAAAACGTCTGCGTGTGTAAAATTCCCTCTGCGTGGTTGAGGAAGCTGCTGACTGATGTCTAATAACAGCCTGTTATCTTGTCAGGTTTGCTTTTAGGTGCTATTTCTGGACACAAGGCTCCCTTTAATATTAACCTGCTGTTTGTGGTTCACTATGTGGCGTCCAGTAGTTTCATTATAATCTTTCAGTTATTCACTGCGCAGGGACATTGCCCACGTCTCCCCGGGGCCTTGAGGGGCCCTCACTTTCCTCAGCCGAAGGTGTTCGTGTTAAGCAGACGAGCGAAAAGGCAGGTTAGTCTAATCCCAGAAGCAGGTGTAACAGTCCCCCGGGCGCTAAGAGATGGGAGCCTCTGTCCTGAGCGTCACACCAGCATAAGATGACGTGGCTTTTGGGTGTTAGTGCCATTTCCCGACGCTGCTCAAATGGGTCCTCAGACATCAGTGGGGGCCTTTCGAGATGCAGATTTGGCAGAATAACATTTCTCATTTGGGGGGTTGGGGGGTGCACAAATTAAACATGGGGGGCTTTTTCAGTAGGGAGAAGGTCACTCTTTAAACATTTGCCTTCTAACCTGCTGCAGCACTTCAATTTTGAGGGACCTTCGACATATCGCACACCGGAAGGGCCCACACGGGAAGGGCCCACACGGGGAGGGCCCACACGGGAAGGGCCCACACGGGAAGGGCCCACACGGGAAGGGCCCACACGGGAAGGGCCTGGTGCTGATTTACTTTTAAAACTGGACTTTGTGGGGAGAATGAGCGTGCGGTAACAGCCCAGACACCCAGGTACAGTTTTGTGATTTATGGTCCCATTTTGAGCCACGCTAAATGTTAACGCCCTCATCCTCTGCTGTTGGCGGTAGCATCTCCAGATCCCACCGTTGGGGGGGTGGCCCCACGCTCCGCTCGCGGGCCAGCCTGTGCTCTGGCAGGTAATCACCCCAGCTCCCCCCGGTGGTGACTCGTTAATGTGCCCACAAATAATCGCTTGGCAGGCGAGAGCACCACAGCGGACGGCTCTGCTCCAGGAGATAAGGCTGGTGGGCCGTGGGCGTGAAGCGCAGCAGGTCCTCCTAAGCGGGGCCAGCAGTTATATCTGGCTTCGTGTTTAAACTCTCCCCCTGCGCACTGTAACACGCCTCAGGTCAGCCAGTCTCTCCTCTAAACAACCGGATGCATGCGGTCGTCAGGAGCGAGGAAAAGGTCACTTCTCACTTGTAGCTGAATGGATCGACGCGGATGTGCTTCTCCCGGACTCCCACGCGTGCACACGTCCTCTTTGTTCTCCTCGGAGCCGCTTTGCTGTCCTGGCCTCGCGCTGTTCAGTCTGTACTCATCGTCCCCGCCCTCCTGTTCAGCACCATCCACCCACCACCCCCTGGGGACTGTCTGTACAATTACCATGGATATAAAAGTTGTGCACACCATTGAGAAAATGCCAGGTTTTTAATGGTGTAAAAGAATGAAAAAACTTTTTGCAAGTTTCAAAACTTTGTGGATGCAGGTCCCAGCCATTATTGTGGGAGTACCGTGTGCGTTTTTAGGGGACGGGGGGATCGGGGCTGATTTGCTAAAGCCAAAGCTACACCCTTGGCCCTGCATGACCATTTCCCCCCCCGCGTGTTGTCCCAGGGGTGATCATCAAGCGGAAGAGCGGCGAGATCCCCTGCCCACTCGCCGTGGAGGCGTTTGCGGCCCACCTGGGCTACATCTGCAAGTACGACGACAAGTACAGCAAGTGAGCGACGGCCCACACCTCCCCCGCGCCACACAAAGACTGGGGGCCTGCCTAGAATTGCATGCCTGCTTGCTATGTAGTTGGCGATGTAGTTTGCCAGCTCTTGGGAGCTTTACTTACACAAAAATGTTTTGAAGGAAGAACGAAAATGTTTGGCTAAGAGAGATAACCAGTCAGATTGTAGAGGAGGCGGGACCAAGACGTCTGATTGATTAGTATGACATCTGACAAGATCTGATTGGTTAGAACAGATTTGTGGTGTGATGTCACATATTGTAGCAGGACTTACTGTACATGCATACTGTTCTCACACATACACACAGTATGTACTGCATGAAGACTGGAATAGCTGAGCACATTTAGTACCTACTGGATAGGTTTGTGATAGAAACCAAAAGTTTGTAACTCAAGTAGCTGGGATGGAAACCAGTGAAATATCGTAGAATATCATTGAGGTGGAGATTTTATGGGCTAACCGGCACTAGCTGCCTTCTCTCCAGGGTCCCCCAGGGGTCACACGTCCCGTTTCCCCCCCAGCTGTGTCACCAACGGCTTCCCTCCCCTCCAGGTACTTCATTTTCCATAAGCCCAACAAGACTTGGCAGCAGGTGTTCTGGCTGACCATCAGCATCGCCATCAACAACTCCTACATCCTCTACAAGATGTCGGAGGCCTATCAGGTGAAGCGTTACAGCCGGGCCCAGTTCGGGGAGCGCTTGGTGCGGGAGCTTCTGGACCTGGATGACTGCTCACCCACCCAGTGAGGGCGCAGCCGAGACTGGCACGCTCGTACGCTCACCCGCACACACCCGCACACTCTCCGGCATGCTCTCGCACCCACAGCCACTCACGCACGGTATCTCTCTGTCTCACGCCTGCTCTTCCTGAGCGCCCAATAAGAGCCCAGCCTCTGACTCTAGCCCCGCCTTCTCCGTCATACCAAGTCACAGTCCAGCGGGTTCCGGAGGACCTGGGAACTTGTTCCGAATCTGGGCAGCGGGTCTCCAGTTCTTTGCTCACCAGAGGAGAACCTCCAGCACGCCCTTACTAGAAAATTCTTCCCGGGCGTCACATTCTGCCCAAAAGCGCCAAGTCACAGGTCGCATCGTAACCTCGCCGGGTGCATGATGAAGATGTCTGAGTAACGTAAATTCTGTTCTGCTTTAAAGTAACGGTGGTTTATTTTAAATTAGAGTAAGACTTTTGTAATTTTGGTCGGCGACATGGTGCCACGTCACTCTGTACAGTAAACGTGAGTGTATATAGCCAATACTCGTATGGCACGATGTCTGTAGCGTGTAGCGTGTACAAAAGGGTCGCTGTCCTCTTGACATGGTCAGCACACAAGAAATATATATGCAGTATCCCAAATTCTGGATGCATTCTGTTGTTTTCCCCTGGAGCGGACAGTCGGGCGGCAGTGGCGATGGTGACGGAAAGCAACAGAGATTCTGACTCGTGGCAGATAGTTAGCGGGTCGTTTTAGCCGTTCTGCCCTCAGTTTGGTATTATAGACATGCATAAGACAGGTTTAACTCATTATAGCTAGTAAATGATCATCGACAGTGTGGGATGACAACATGGCCTCCTTGGACTTTTGTTTAGGTCCTTATTTGTGGCATGGCAAGGTGGCTGTGTGCACCCCCCCCCCGCTTTGGTGGTGCACGGGGGCTGGGGGATTGGCCCTTTCCCTTATCACACGTTTTTTTTTTTTAACCATGAGTCTTCTGGGAAATCCCATACACTGACCTTTATGGGGGGGACACCATCCCGGCATGTTGAAAGCTACTGGCAGTATTGTCGAGGACCACGTCCCAAAAGCCTGACCCCCCTCCGTTGCCACAATGACGGCGAGCTTAAGCAGACTGTGGACTTGAAGGCTTGTAACTGACCGCACTTATGCCTGACTGTCCCACCAGTTCTTGTTGAGGTAATGGAGTGTAGCATTGATAGAAAAAATAAATTAGGTGGGCTTCAAATCAAGTGATTTTTCCCAGTATATAGTTAATACCATTCAAATGTATACAGCCAAGAATCAAGTCCATCCTCCATCCATCTGCCTCTGCCTCCTCCAGGGACGCACTCCGGCCGTCTGCGAGTGTCCGTCACGCAAAGCGGGAACGCACTATCCATGGGCATGGGGGGAGGAGACAGTGGCCTGGCATTCTGCAGGGGGGTGGGCTTTAAGGGGACATTTTTAATGAGGTGCAAACACTGTGACATCAGGAAACTTGCTACCAGGGGACAAGGGGTTGGGTTTGTAGAGTCAAAATTGTATTTTAATTTAGTTTGCACAGACTATCGGCATGGCGTCGACATCTTGTTGTGTGGAGCATAAACTACTGTATCAATCTCAATGTGTCAACATTACGAAGATGTAATTATGGGGATATATCACCCATGGTCTTGTGCTGCAATTAGACACTAGGTAAAGGTTAAGACACATGACTGTATGCATTTTATTTAAAATTTTCAGAAGTCGTCTCTCTCTGGGCGGCCATCTGAGTGTGGTTGTGTGTGTTACCTGCTTGTTCTATGGATGGTGCATCTTTGTAGGTTAAAAATCACAGCTTGATGACAAAAAAGTGGTTCCTCAAGTAATTCCAAAAGGGACCCTTTTCACATATGCATTTAATGATTAACACTGTCCAATCAAGTAAACACAAACCTGTTTAACCCACTAATAGGATAAATGTACTGGATGCAGTTTTGAAATTTCATTATATACTAAAGTATTGTCATTTTGTTCCTGATATAGTTAAACAGATTTGTGCTACAGGGTGTGCTATTAACTATCTAAGATGTATAACAAACCAAAGGGGGTTTGATTGTAGTGAATTAGCATTGGGGAAAATTCTCACAAGTAACATTTATTATTGAACTCGTTAAAACTGAGGTTGACTAAGAAGGTCTTGATAGAGAAATGCTTATTAAGGGCAAAGGCAAAAAGCACGATTCCCTGCCCAAAAGAAATCAGTGTGTAATGGCAGAAAAATTACCTTTTTTTGAAATCTCAGGTTAAAATCCATGTGACGTCTTTTGCCATTTGAGAGCCTCACAATGAACACAGATGTGTGTTACTGTAAAATACTGTATTTATGCGCTATAGATTTACAGCAAGGTCATGTGTATAGATATTAGTCGTCTGTCCTTCCCTCAGCATCCTGCCAAGTGATGGGCCAAAAAGCATAGTGGGTGAGGAAGAATGTACAGGGGGCAGAGGGGCTGCACCGCACACACACAGAGGGCAGAGGGGCCGCACTGCGCACACACAGAGGGCAGAGGGGCCGCACTGCGCACACACAGAGGGCAGAGGGGCCGCACCGCGCACACACAGAGGGCAGAGGGGCCGCACCGCGCACACACAGAGGGCAGAGGCGCCGCACTGCGCACACACAC
>JAODKM010000058.1:2329571-2343488 GCA_026780845.1 Petrocephalus sullivani | reverse complement strand
CCCCGCAAAATCCCCATGACTACAAACCCTAGAAATTACTCGGGGCCCAGCTGGGTGTTTGAAAACTGCCACCCCCACATTCCTACCCCCCCCCCCCCCCCCCCATTATATTACCCGAAATTTCACCTGACAGGCATGTCTCAGATACAACCGATAAACATCCTGCTTGATATGGCCCTTATAGGAAATATTTCAGGACCGAAATAGACGGGGAGGGGGGGTGGCGTCGGGGGGTTAGTTAAGAGATGTGGACATATCGCTTCCAGCTAGGCAAAGAGTCAGCCGTCCCTGGAGGGAAAGCCGTGAGGTGATCACCATGGAGACACAACGCCCCCCGCTGACTGGAGGCCGAATGCCTGTCTACAGTCCCATCCCGCTGGCCTGGCATCCAGTTACCGAAGCCGCCTTTCTCTTCCACCAGGTAGGGAGGAAGTCACAGAAAGAAATGCATGCATTAGGAGCCAGAGAACCCAGGGAAATATGAGGAAGGGAAAGAGATTCCCCCTCGAATCGGAGACTACGATGAAAGGATCCCAGAATAATAATTTTACTGGTGGCCATAACGGACACCACAGCAACCCAGTTAGCAGGCACAGCAGTCCTGCAAGCCGCTTTGTGGGAGAAGACACCTCGGGCCGACTTTAACCAATCAGCAGTAAAGATTTCAGCAGACAGGCATGCAATTGGTTCAAGCCTCTGACAGTGACGACGGGCCTGCCAGTTCTGGCCTGATACATGACATGACTACTGACTCTCAGAGCTGACATCAGATACAGCCAAGGATATGACGTCATAATGTGCCATGAGGACAGGGCGGTCAGGGCGTTAGCTGCCAAGACTTACTGGTCATGCCTAGTGTCAGGGATGGCGCGGTCCATCCTGAGCTTGTCGCTCTCCACCTGGTTGAATTTGTTGCGGGCGTAGGGGTCCTGGCCTGGCCTGACCATAGTCGCCCCCACATACAGGTCCTGGTCGAAGTCCTGCCACCTCACCTTCCCTGCGGGTAAAAGAACAGGGATGACGAGACGATGGCCGAGAGGCAATCAGACACGAGCAGTCACCAGCAAAGCACTGACACAAGAGGTCTAGCCGCAGAGCAGCCAACAGGGCAAGTGATTCAGTCGTGAGCAGGCCTAACCAGCAGTCTAATAAGGGAACAATCAGGCAGGCCCATAGACGCCTATGTCCCCATTTCCCAGTCCATCCCCCAACCCCTTACATCATGGCTAATGATTATAATTTATAAACCAGCACAGGCACTAAGCAAAAATGAAAGCCAAAAATAACATCTGCCAGCAGAATCTGCCACTGTGCTGAAACTCATGGATATGCAAAGTGTTTTTCCATACGGGGGACGCCAGTGCGCCACGGGGGGGAAAGAGGAACGGCGATAATAACTACTCTTTATCTTGGTCTCCGAGCTGATGCCTTCTACGTAGCCACAGCCTCAGCTCACGGGGGAACAGAAACCCCCCCCCCGTTACAGCTGTGTTACAGGCCAGGAGAAGCTGCCCAATACTTTGGATCTTCTGTGCAAAGTGGCAAGAGCAGTGTGCCTGTGCTGATGTCAGCCTAGGACCCGCAGATAAGTTAACCTGCCGCCAGCCCTACGGCTCTGGGCTTTAAAATGAATACAGGTAGGCACTCTTCGCCATTTAGGCCTATATGGGTAGGCCGCTGCCATAGGTTACACTTCACGGCCAGCTACTTTAGCAAACACTATTAACTTCCAGATGTATGGAACCCTGGGAGGCTGCCAACATCATAGCGGACCGCTGCCGTTCCTCGAGTCGCGGGGCCCGTACTCTGACACGGCCCCCCCATGAAGCGAAACGTCCATCGCGGCGCCGCTCGCCCCAAGCGACGACGCTAACCGTCGTGCTAACGGCTCCCGAGCGGAGCAGCGCCGTGTTCTGTCACGCAGAGCCCGCACGAAGGGGGAAAAACGGAAAACAGGGCGATTCATCTCAATGAGCTCTGCCAAGCCGTCCTGGATGGAAACCGACAGCATTATAATTAGCAAAGGCTCCGAATAATCTGTCAGTGATGCTAATCGTCCCACTGAATATTAATACCAAGCTGTAAGTAGGGGCCATCGTAACAGGGTTGTGAGAGTGAATATACAAAATACAGCGAGTACACAGGCGAGTACAGCGAGTACACAGGCGAGTACAGCGAGTACACAGGCGAGTACAGCGAGTACACAGGCCGGCATGATCTCCATGGCAGACTGAATGATTTCCAGTTACTAGCAAACACCTCCTAGCCCAAATGAACGTGGGTCTGTTAAATCTGACCATACGCAAAGTTCTCTAGTTTCTGACTCATCATTAAACACCGCCATTAAAACACCCCTAAGAATAGTCTTGCGTGGACGTTCTTCTGCAGCCAATCCTGAGGTTCCTTAGCGTCTGGGGGCCATCCGAAGGCAACAGCCTGTCTGAAGGTGACACCACCTCCGGAAGACCCCGGCACGGCACAGCGCTCCTCCCTGAGCCCCAAAACGGCGCTCTCTGCCCCACTTCCTCAAGATGGCTGGAGATCAACCCCAGGGCTTCTCGAGGAAGCCAGTCTGGACCATCTGGACTGAATTGCTCTGAAGGAAAAAGGGGGGGGGGAGGTGGACAGCCTGCAGATATTGTGGTTGCACAACACCTGAACCCGGCCATAAATATGAAAGTCAGCATCTTATTTAGAATACTTGTTTATGTCGTTTTAGCGCATGCTGCATGATTCATTTACTTGAAAGAGCTCTTCGGACAATTAATTGAAATGTGGCTTCCCAGAAGTCATTGTCTCCCGAAGGCAGTCACTCCCTGGGTGCAGCTCAAGCATGCAGCATGTAATCTCATAGGATGTTTTTTTTCCTGATTGAAGCCCAACAGCTGGGCAACATGCGTCTTCTGCAACACAACAGTGCTGAATAAGGACTATGCTGCTCGCAAGACCAGCCCATCTGCCGGTGGGAATCTCAAGCAGACCTTCTCGCTGCTCTTTGAAGCTCCACCTTGAGGCTAAAAGAAGTGAGACCGGATTACAAACTGCCTCGCTGGCAAGTCCAGTGACCGGCTCATTAATAAAACAAATAGCCTTGACACAATGTTTTAAATGACAGTTTCACAGTCACAGGTAATGACATACTGGCAAGCAAACCGAGGAAGGGAGCCTGCACCTGTACTTACACACATGAAAAGCAGAAAACGGCTTTAGATGACACCTCCAACCCCACAGACAGCATCATCTGCCAAGACGTAGCAAGAATGGCCATGTGGCAACTTCCACGTCACCACAAGGTGGGGATGTATCACAAACACCAGCATTAGTTCCGGTGAGCGTCCGGTTGATATCCTGCATGAGCAGCCCAGTTATCTACTGCAAACATTCCCAGCCCATGACGACAAATAAATACAGAGGAAACAGAGGAAGAACTACTTTCCCCAAGCAATCTGGCTCTGTAATGAGCACAGTGTCCAGAAGCTTGGGGCCACTAATGCATAACCAATGTCTCACCATGGCCTACTCAACACATTCACTATATGGACAAAAGTACTGCGACACCTACAGAAACTTTCATGACATCCCATTCTACATCAACAGGCATCACTTTGGAGCTGCTCCCCCCTTTGCAGCTACACCCTGTCTGTGGTCTGTGAGAATTTTTGCCCAGTCACATTACAGGCAAGTTCAGGTCCTTGAATAGCAGAACCTGGGCCTCGATTTGAACTTTCTGCACCTGAACTTGTCTGTAATGGATTACTCTGGGCAGTTACCTCCCCAACACTGACTACAACCTGTCACTTTAATTGCACATTATTCATGGACATTTATCATTACATTTTACGGCTTAATTGTTCACTGATAATGGATATTCACCATGTAATGTTTGCTCTCTGTATACTCAGGCCCCTGTGTCTTGGGGCCAGGCAAACAAGCATTTCAGCACATATTGTTCAAAGTATATCTATGGAAGTGACATATGTAACTTGAAATTGAAATAAGCATAAGGTTGAAAATACACATCAAGTTAAAGTTAAGTTTTCGCATTCCTTCGCCAAGATGACACAGAAATGATAAGAAGTTTACATTCATTGGGCATGGAGCACCTGGGCCAGCAGTCAGTCAGTCAGTCAGCAGCAGTGCACAGCCCGACAAACACCCAGAGCTAGGAAGAGCTAGCAGGCGCTCTGCCCAGCACGCTCCATAACCGTCAGCAGGCCTGTCAGCCCGAGAGCCTGCAGAGGCAGCTGTTTCGTCTGGAGGTCTGTCATCGCCCCCGCCCCGGCTTCCCCAGTTCCTGGCGGTTTTGTTGTCGAGAGCCAGTGGAGGATATCGAGGTACGGCACCCTGCCACTGAAATGGGACCGACTGACTCTGAACATACATAATGCAGGTTCTGTTCTGCAAGTCCGCCCAGCGCCAAGGACTCAGTGGTGCTCAAACATCTCATTCTGGTTCTTTCTGGTGGAGGCAAAAAGACTCGGCACTGTGCGAAAGTTCACCGAAAAACTAGCGTAAGACATCGGTGATCGGGAGAGATCCCCCTCCCCTCCCCCTTTACACTTAATGGCCTCACTCACGCCAGCGTTCTCCACTTTCCGCTCTGCGCGGTAACCAGAGTCTTTGACGCGGCTCGCCCATGTGCTTTCTCTCTGTCTACAGCCCGGCGTGTCCCCCAGGGAAGGCGAGCCATGCCCTGGCGACCAGCAGCTGTGGCATCGACGGGACACGGGGACGCGCTGCCACCTTTGATGACTGGGTAGCAGCACGTCACTCTGTTTACAGCACGTCCCTCCGGTCCGAGCCACTGACCGGCTCAAACGCCCCCAGGTCTAAAAATAGCAGCCGGACCCCCAGCCATGTACTCACTTTAAATACGAGGAAGCACACTTACCAGGAAACCCTCGTAACAGAGGCCTTGGGCGGTAAGGAACAAGGTTAAGGCTCCCTAATTAGCTCCCCCGGGAGACTCGAGCTGCACCCAAACGGCCGGCCCAGGTACGAAAGACACACACCCGCTGGCGTGACCTTTATACAGACCGAGACTCCTTACGGCTCATTAGAGTTCATGTTACAGGTGAAACTAATTGATAAAACAGCAGAATATATATGCTACAGGGTAAATATTAAGCAAAGTGCAACATCTTTAAAGGTCAGTTAAATCTAAACCACCCACGGGAACCCGAGAATGGAGAAGCTCACCCAACAGCCCCTCACCTACAAGGAGGAAGGCTTTTGATTGACACAAAACCCGTCCAATAGCCCCTCAGCTACACAGAGGAAGGAAGGAATTTGATCGACACGGAGCCCGCCCAATAGCCCCTTACCTACAGGAGGAAGAGCTTTGACTCACAGAGCCCGCCCATTAGCCCCTTATCCGCGAGAGAGGGTTTTGATTGACATAGAGCCTGCCCAATAGCGCCTCACCCACATGGAGGGAGGGTTTTGATTGACATAGTGCCTGCCCAATAGCCTCTTACCTATAAGAAGTGAGGGTTTTGACTGACATGGAGCCTACCCAATTACCCCCTCACCTACCTGGAGGGAGTGTCTCCGGACCACGGAGCTTCTCATCCACATTGCTGTGGGCCTGGTCCCGATTGGACCGAGTGTCCATGGCACTCCAGTCGTCCTAGACAGAGAGAAGTAGAGAGCAGTGAGTACTCTCCGAACACAGCCACCGTTACACCATCTCCTTTGGACAACTCTCTCTCCTCCTTCTCCAAGCAGGGTGAGGAGCACATCCCATGTCTGTGATGCTGGAACTCATGCAATGGGACTAGAAGAACCAAGAACCTTCACTTTGAATGTGGGAAACATTGTGAACCATTCTCCCCTAAGTACATCAGCAACTAGTGTGCAACTGGTGTATGCAGTATATGGCATATGCCCACCTCTAAATAAAAGGAGGATCTCCCGTATACCCACCTAAAAATGGTCAGAAATGCCTGACGATCTGAGAAGTGTGTCTATGCTATTGTATGGTACAACAATATGCCCACCTACTAAGACACCACTACAGCACTGAAATTAAACAATCCAGGTTCCATTAAGGACCATCAAGCAGGAACAGTGTGTCTCTCAGAGGGCTAAGATGCTGTGTCTTTAAATCTGAATGTCATGGGTTCGAATCCCAGGGACAGCAGAGGGGTTTCACCACAGATCATGGCTTC
Source organism: Petrocephalus sullivani (assembly GCA_026780845.1). Classification (NCBI taxonomy): domain Eukaryota; kingdom Metazoa; phylum Chordata; class Actinopteri; order Osteoglossiformes; family Mormyridae; genus Petrocephalus; species Petrocephalus sullivani. The sequence continues at coordinate 2,337,318 of JAODKM010000058.1, read as the reverse complement.
TCATTCGCACACTGCCTTGGATAAAAGTCACTGCGAAATAATTTAAATGTAAAGAAACCTTTCCGATAGCCTCTAATCTCAGAAACTGAATCAAACCAGTCAACCGTTTAATGTGGCTTAAGGTTACTGTATAAACATTATAAATGGCTACATCTCACTGTTTATTCCAGCAGTCACATGACTAACATCTTTGCACCATCATAAAGGTCTGCATGAGTCTCTGAATGTGGCTCCAAGAATTCACAAATTGAATAAACGCATACAACCTTTTCAGCACCAAAACCTTGAAATCTACTTAGAAAGAAATCTAGCACAAATAGAAAAATATGGGAAAAGGCAGGAAATCTTATTAAAGAGGCTGGTAGCCTGACATCCCGGACTCCATTTACGGAGAAGAAATTGTTTGGTGTCCTTTAAACACACAAATCGGGATGTGTGGGTTATTGTCGAGTCTAAGCACTGTGACCGGAGGCCGACTGATGTCATTCGAACTATAAGCTTTCCGTCGCTCAGCCACAGCCCTGCGAGGAGAAGGAGCAGAGCTTTCGTCGCTCTTCAAACTCATTTTGAATTTATTCACGCCGACACCCAAAGCGAGCATGCGACGTGTCCTGCAAACCTCTGCTTCCAGATCAGAAGCAGATCAGATGGACGGAGAGCATGTATTATTCAAAGCAGGGCTTCTGTTTGGCAGCTTGTATGCTGGGGCATGCAGAGAGCTACGCCCATAACAAGAGCGAGGAGGACGCCAGCAAGGATGCTTGGTGACACCTTCCGCAGCCCAAAACCACAAAGCTGTCAACTGCCAGCCAAGCAGATATTAGCCCAAGATCGAGTTCGGCATCATTGCTAACCTGCAACACAATCTTAAAGAACACATCCCGGAAAAATGATCCCATCTACTCATGGAATGTGGCCAACTCTGAGGAGAGGCGGTGGCGGACCTTTGGGTTTAGGGGTCTAGAGGAGCTCTACCGCGCAGCGATGGTTGAGGGAGCCTCAGAGTCACTTCCGAGACTCTCAGAAAGGACACTTCAGACGCGGCAACTCCTGAATGCTGCATGCAACCTGATGCGGATGTTTTACTTATTACCTCAGTTGATTTATTTTCCCAGTTAACGTTGTTCCACGGTGTGCTTGGCTTTACGTGGGAAGCCCCATAAATTATTGGAGATCCAGCATCATCAATCACAGGTTTGTCAAGTGCACCGTTCCCAGGTTCATGCAGTCTCTCGAGCCTCCACCCAATTTTCCTGTGGGTCCAATTAGCAACCTCCTCATGTCAAAGTCCAGGGGGCACACACACGGGTTAACATGCTGCCTGAATTCCCAAAGGCTGGAAAGCGATAACATCCACATAACACCAACCCCAGGCCAAACAACACACCAAAACCCTAACAAATTTGAAACTTTGTTCTCTGAATTATAAAACAGCAATAATTACAGCAAAACATAACCATACATCTGTCTGAGTGAAAGCAAGAATTACATATTACTGAACGGAGACTACAGAGGGTTAATCTGGCATCCTGCGGCCGGCTCACACTCGAGGAGACGCAGAGATCTCCAGGACGGCTCTCCATCCTTGACCGCTTGTGGCCACAAATGGCTCCATCTACTTGGCTCTGTCTTGACCTTGAAGCCGTCAACCATGAATGTGGGATCTTGACCTCCCAACACAAACTTATCTACATTTCATTTCTGCTCCAATTCCGTAGCAAATACAGGACACTGGGACGGACAAAATCAAGGCGTTCCTTCTTCCAGTTGATGTACATTAACGCCCATAACTCTCTCTGAAAGACAGACATGCAAACCAGCAAGGCGGGAAATCCAAGGTGCAGACTGGATTACCAAGAAAAATGACCTGTTTTTTTTAAAACAGGACAAATACTCTCTGAGCGAGACACGGGCTTTTAATGAGCGCCATAAATATCACCAGGAAGTGCAATCACAGTCACGCTACGTAAAACACGCCCCAAACCAACTGCTGCCACGGACAAGTTAACTACACGGAGCCCACATCATCCTACTCACCAGAACGTTTTTACGAGGGGTAGGGGTGTGCACCAAAGAAACGCGGCCAAAATAACTTTCACTACCCCTATTTTCCCCCCTCCCAGACGCTAATCAGATTTTGTGGTGACCCTAATGAGATATACTAGCAGACTCATTAAAGGTGAATTAGCCATTTCAATAATAGACACAGATTAAAATGCTAATTAACCAAGGTTAATTAGTCAGGTGCTTCAGTGGACTTGCTTTGATAAACACCCTGATGGGCCAATGAGTTAGCTGTGTAAATGTTAGTCCTTGGAGGAATGGAATATGTCATGTTCACCACCATTATCATCATGACCCCCATCCTCTCCATCACATACATCTCTGCAGTAGTTCAATCTTTGACAGTATGAGGTTCTACACAACATGTGTCCTGCACTTAGCATGAATATAAAACCCTAATGACTAAGGGGGCTTTGCATGCACCAACAACCCACCTCCAGGAGACCGGTATCAGCACCGACCCGAGGACCCCCAGCTAACAGCAAGCGGTGGCCTGTTAGCAGATGGCAGCCGAGACTATCGAGGCAGGACATCCTCGAGCAAGTGAGATCGTATAGGCTAAGGGCAGCTCGACGGTGGGGAGTATGCACAGAAGCAGACTATAGTGATGGATGCCCGTCAATGGGTCCATGCCAGCAGCGAACCCCCCCTGGTGAATGTGGGGCAATTACACCGCAACATGGTAACCCTAACCCTAACCCTTAACCCTAACCCTAACCCCCTCTGCGGGCCACATGCGGCGAGGAGGCTTCTGGCAGGTGAGTTTGGGGAGTGCCCCCCTTTCCGTCTCGGCTGACAGCCGTCGCCTCTCCCAGAGCCCTGTGCCGTCGTTGGGAGCTGGCAGAGTGCAGCTAGGCCAGAGAGACCCCCAGCGGCAGTGATCCAGCGCTCCGTTTGTGCACGTGGGGATCTGGGGGCTGCCCACGGGGCAGAAGCAGAGCCAGCAAACTCCAGTCATCTGTAGGACTTTGGAGCACATCGCTCTGAGAGCGAAGGGTCTGATCAGGACCACAGAGAGAGACTTCCTGACACATGCATGAATAGGTGATGTGTAACGGTGGGGAAATGGATCGGGATGGCGTCGGATATACCCACCATGCCACATCCCGCCAAGGAATATCCCCTTCCCTTTAATTAAATCTTAGAGAGGGCAAAGTGTCCATTTCTGTCCTTCATTACCCAGGGCTTCAGAGCGGAACGGATTACAGTCTCCAGAATACTGCCGCACAAAACCGAAACTCACACCAGGTGCTAAAATTTATTAAGCATTCTAAATCTACTGCCTTTTGGGGGGGGGGGGCTGCATTCTCACAAAACCCGAGCTATACTCTGCTGACTGTGCAGTGGGATGGGGGCCGGCCATATGATGTGCCAAGGAGCGTTGGTAAGGTCAAAATGGCTCTTCTCCTCAGATACCAAGTTCATTAGCTGCACTGCATTACATCGTTAAGTCAAAAGCATAAGCAATTTTGAATCAGTTAACCAAATCAGCAGAAATATTGCAGGGAAACCCCTGACCAAATTCAATTTCAAATTTATTTATAGAGCACATTTTAACAGTAATACATTGTCACAAAATGCTTTACAGTGCCCCTGCCCAAAGCCCCCAGAGAGGAAGCCAGAGACGACAGTGGCGAGGAAAAACTCCCTAGCAGGAAGAAACCTTAAGAGGAACCCAACCTCCTGGGGCTCTAGATCAACAGGTCAAACAGGAATACACTACGCATGATAGCATTCAAGGCAAAGGAAGGAATCAAAAAAGCAGGAACACACTCTTAGGATGAAAAATAATATATTTACGCAGCTAATCACTTTCGGAACCGACCCCCTTTGACCTGCCGACCTCCTTAAACACAACCCGTCACTAAAGTCAAACAGAACAACAAAAATGTGACAGAAGGAGGACAGTGACACCCCCCCCCCCCCACGCGAGCCCCGGTATCCAGCTCACGTATGTCCGACTGCAACAGGCAGCTCAGTCAGGAAGGCAGGAGGGGGGTGGCAGTCTGCTTCTCGGAAAGATGCCCCGGCCATTCTCCCTAATCCATCACCCCTCTGCTCAGTGGCCCCCGCTGCCATTCGCGTGGGACGCCCCATGGCAATTACCCACGTCCTCCGCGTTCCTCGCACGAGAAGCGTTTGATTGTTTTCGCGGCCTGAAAGTTAATTAGAGTTGCGGCTGTAGTAATTTCTCTTCCCTCGCGCCCCAGGGAGCCTCAAACACCTGATTCGAATCCACGAGCCGTAACAGAGCCCTTCCGAAAGCCGTAAACCAAAATGCCCCGGAGGGAGACACTGATCAGCCAACAACGATAAGGCCAATATACTGCTCTCCAAATGCCGAACACATCGGCACTCTCTGGATTTGCCCCGGGAATACTGATTTCAGCTGAGGCCCGGCAGGCATTGAGCCCGATCCATTTAGCGTGCGATGCTAATGGAGGGGAAGAAGAAAAAACAAAAATGAAACAAGTGGCCTGCTTTATCTGCCCATCCATCAGCAAACCCTGCTGGGATCTCGCCAATCTGGCCTCCACCCGGGAAGGGTCTCAGCTCCAGACACGAGGACCTGGGAGTCACACTTGTAACCATCATAAGCGTGGAAACCCAAAGCCAGAGACAGAGGCACCTCCTCATGCCATGGGAGGCCTTCCTCCAGCACCCTTCCTGGCCGGAGCCGGATTCACAAGCCAAGCTGAGGCCAAGTACTTGCCCTGCTTAAGCATTCCCGTCCAGTGCAGCCTCACCAAGGTCTCCACCACCACACCGCCAGTCAAGGAAAGGGAACCAAAGCCCTAAAAGGAGGGGAGGGCAGAGATTTTCAGTAACCCCTATGATCGAAACCGGGCTAACCCTTCACAGGTCTCTGACTCCGACGAGTCCAGCTTGGCAGAAGCCAGAATTAATCCGGCATCCGAGCCTTAATTGAGATTTCAGTTCGACCCCAGGGGTTACCGGCGAAAAGAAGCTACAGGTACGAGAAGGCAGAAGAAAAAACAAACCCAAAATTACCCACCACCCCTCCTACCGGGCAACCAAAGGCTTCCAGGAAAGCCGCTGCAGGAGCCTCACGGAGCCTTTCATGGCCCCCCCGAGCCTTTCATGCCCCCCCCGAGCTCCCGGGTAAGCTGCGGAGGGGATTCCTGATTGGCTGGGACTGCTGGCATTCGCCAGGCCGGAGCACGGAACAGCATCCAGGGACCAGCTCAGCATTCATGACTCATACCAGCCGGCACGTTCAGACGGGGGGGAGCTTTCCCCAGGGGTGGGGGAGGGGCTCCTTCACACAGACACGGCGTCGTCTCTCTGCCACACAAAGAGCCGCATGCGCTTTCCATGACTGCAGGCAGCCAGGTCTGGCAGCACCGCATGGCAGCAGAAATGCCAACGTGCCCCACTGGCACCTTCTCCCAGCTTCTCCACGGTGCCGCACGATGAGAGGCGGTAACGTGCCCCCCTGGCACCTTCTCCCAGCTTCTCCACGGCGCCGCTCGATGAGAGGCGGTAACGTGCCCCACTGGCACCTTCTCCCAGCTTCTCCACGGCGCCACGCGATGAGAGGCGGTAACGTGCCCCCCTGGCACCTTCTCCCAGCTTCTCCACGGCGCCGCGCGATGAGAGGCGGTAACGTGCTAATGAAGCTACCAGCAGCACATTAGCAAATGGAGGGAATAACGGGGAGAAAATAACTTCTGAGCATTTCCTTCTGGTTGTATGCTAAACTAACACCAACTGGGACAGTGATGGCCACAACAGGAAGAAGAAAATAGGAAGAAATTAAAGCTGAAAAAACAAAATAAGTATCCCAGCTAAAATTTACTCTGCAGAGGTGGAAATGCACAACTGAAATGTCTGCCACACACACGGATGTCCAGCTGGACGGACACACAGAGGCAGCCAGGCACACCAAAGCACACAGCTCTCGCAGACACAAGCGCACACACACCTCCCATGAGCCACAGCCGTGCACAGCGGCAAAGCCAGTTAATGACCTAATCCCGCAAGCGATGGAATCGGGTGGGGGTGAGGGGGACAGGCCCCTGCCCAGAGCCACAGTGCTGAGTAAGTAACAGCTAATAGGTACCACCTGGGCCAGGCCTGGAGACGGCGGGCCCTCCACAGCTGGGCGGGTATCAAGCCAAGGCTGTGCTGTGGCGTGCTAACGTGATGGAGGCTCGTATAGGCTCATACAGGCCGAGGTCAAAGCTTTGGGTTTGCAGCTTAGACCAGTTGACCCTGGGATTGGGACTCAGGGGCAAAATATAACACTTAAGGAAAATGCGTTTTTTCGGTCTGTGTGACGCACAGAGGGGAGCCTCACACTCTGGTAGAGGGAGAGCGGTCTTGTGTCAATGATCATACAAGCAAAGAGGATCTACTGTGTTCCAAGGCATATAACATGATGTTCACCCTGTCAGGGGCACAGACCCATAAGGTCAGCCAGCTCCGGCCGTCAGGCAAGGCACGGGTGCATCAACACGTAACAGACAACACGCAACTCCCTACATGGATCCCCAAGACTGGCGCCACACTGAGCTTCAATCAGGAATCAGTGTAAGCCGAGCTAAGAGCTAATTACACCCCCAAGTGGAAAACAGCTCCACTGACCTGACTCACTTGTAAACATCATCAAAGGTTCCGTGCCTGCGTCCCCAAGACCCAGGCTGGGGCCCTACGGCCTTCCCAAAGCACAGAGAACACGAGTGGCCCAAAAGATCCTTCCACAGCGGCAGAAGCGGGCCAAGCGTCGGCAGAGAGCTAGCGCAGAAACGCGTCAGCTACGCGAAACAAAAAGCCAGGAATCCGTTTTACAAAAACCCTGCGGCTCAGAGCAGACGGACGGAGAAAGGCGTAAGCCGCCCTGATCCGCCCGCAGTCAATCTCTGTCAGAGATTAGCGGCTGGCTTCCAGCAGGGTCTGTCGGCAGGAAGTGCCGGAAGGCCGCCACAGACGAGGGCAATTCCCCGCTTTCTCACGGACCCTCGCGCAGCCGGCCCCCTTTATGTTAGGGGGAGATTCGGAGGGAAAACCGGCATGGTGAATGGCGGGGGTGCCTGACCCTGCTAGGGCGACCACTGGATTCAGCTTCCCGCAAAACGGTTCCCATGGTACCGTTCCCGAGGTGGAAAAGCCGGAGGAGGCGCCCCCCGGGCCGTGACTCCGCCCTCGGCTTCCCGCTCATCCCAGGTGACCCCAGCATAAGCCCCGGGGATCATTACTAATGTTTCCTCTCCTGAGACTTGCGGGCCGAAACAAGTTATTGATACATTTAAGCAAATTAAAACAGAAATTGGCCACTTTACCTTGGTTTGGTTCATTTCAGTATAAAACAGACTGAAATTAATTAGGTTGAATGAAACCGTCAGTTAATAGTTCAGGAACTCTAATTTAATTTCTATATATAATCAAATAAAAAGCAGCCCATTATGATCTCTATCAAGTTCATTTAATGCCGAAATTTTTTTTTTATAGGCTTCAAAAAACAATATGAACACTCAAATATGTGAATAGACATGATAAAACTTGAAATACAACCAAGAGTTGGACCAAGAGTTGGATGACAATCGGGGGGGGGGGGGGGGGGGGGTTCTTTTAAACCCAACCCCCCCCCCCCTTTTTTGGAAGAAGTTCGTTTGTACTTTTTTTTTTTGGGTTGGCGCTCCTCTTTTTTTAATTCTGGCTC
>JAODKM010000058.1:2316079-2329105 GCA_026780845.1 Petrocephalus sullivani | reverse complement strand
AAAGAAACAGATGAGAAAAAAGAGGAGGGGAGGGGGGGGGGGGGGAGGGGGGGCGGGAGGTGGGGGGGGGGGGGGGGGATCTGTTAAAGCCCAACACTCCCCTCCCTTTTATGAATGAATTGCGTTTGACATTGTCATTTTGTGGCTGCAGCTCCTCTTACTGTAATCATGGCCGTGTCAGCATGCATTAGGCAGCAACACTGCCGCACACGCCTCTCACCAACGCCATTGCGGGGCCGTACATTTCAAGCAAATACTTGATTCATGGCTTTGGGGGAGGGGGGAATTCCTGAAGCTCCGAGCCTTAAAGTCCTTGTCAGGAGAATTTTGATTTTCTCCGCATGAATATAATACTTCCACAATATCTGAAGGACGCCCCCGTGACGCCCCAGAAAAGATCAGTGTAGCTTAATTACAATTATTTTTCAGATCAAGAGCGGGTCTCGTTCTCTTAAACCAACGGCAATTAGAGTCAAGGAGCCTATCAGGCTGCTAATCAAGCTCAGGCACTGAATATTCATAAGCGGCAAGATGCATGCAAATCAGCGTCCATGTTTCATGACGGGATGTTTCGGGGGAAAGTAAAGGCTTACGACTTTATACATGTACTTGGAGGCCAGGCCGGCCGGCAGCTTGAGCTGAGCACGATCCTCAGGGAGGTTCTCGTCTGCTGGCCCGGTGGTGTGAAACGCGATCACACGGACAATGACCCATAGAATAACCCCCCCTCCACATAATTGCTAGATGAAGTGTGTCGGAGTGCATTTACACATCTCCTGCCACCGAGCACTACCTGCGCTAAACGCGAACGGTCAGAGGTCACCACGTCCTGCCGAATCGCTCTACCTTCAGCTCAAGCACGGAATCAGATCGACATGAGTGCAGTTAGCAGAGAAACTGAGCAGTACAAGCAGTCCCGGGCGACCCATTAGACAACACAGGCGGCTGCCGAGGACGCCATGTTCACAGTCACAGACAGGGGGTGCCAGCGCTGAAGCTTGCTTAGGGCACCACGCGGGCTTCGACCGTCTACAGACAAAAAATAAACAGCCAATGGATTCTACGCATTCCGTCTCACTTGAATGCTTAAAAAAACCCAAATGAATAAAAGATGACCGACCAATGAATGTCGCTGTGGCTGATAGCACCAAGCTACGACAGGCTGCCACATGGACACTGAGCTAATCCACAGCAATCTCAGCGGTGACCAGAATGGTCTGTGATTGGCTAAAACATTCAGAATGTGTGAGCCCAGGGCTAAAAATGAAGCCTGCCCACTTCCCCAAGGCAAAACCTGAATATAAAACCCAACAGCTAGTTAGAAAAAAAACATTTTCCTGAAGTAGCCCAGCTGGCTAGTAGTAAAAATTCGGGTCACCAACGCCACATAACCACCACCCCCACCCGTTTGTGGATCACATGGCTCATCACTGTGGACGTTTTTAAAGAGACGCTGACAAAGCTTTACACATTGGCACAGAATATAAACAAATGATGAAAGATATTTCATCGAGTAGTCAGACACCTTAAGGTATGATTTTACAAAAAAAAAATCCCATAAAACCACCAAAATGCCGAGCACAAATCCGCGCCTCGGAGCCTGGATTTCAGCCGTGGCTGCGGTTTGCAGTGATCCCTTTGCTGCTTTTCTGTGGTTTTCAGCAGTCTCTAAAAAGAAAGCTCCAACTTATTGTTAAATCGATTTGTACAACTAATCACACGACAGCTCTTTCCCCATTTCAGATGCGGCTTCGCAGCATCCAAGTTGAACTCAAATGCTGCCACTTGCTTTCTACCACTCAATGGGTGTGTGCACAGAGACTCCGCCCACTGTGACATCATATGTGGACCACCCTCTACATCATATTTGGCCCCCAACCCAGCCAAATCCAATAAGTACAATTCCAAAATTTCTAACCTAACTCCCCCACATCAGGACACCCCTGGTTGCAGGAGAGACCACAAATAAACTGAGAAAAATGCTCAATAACCATAATTCAAAATGTGACAAAAATATTTCAACACATGCAATTCAAAGAACTAATCGAAACACTTCATATTTTTATGTTTAGACTTTTTTCTCAAATGCATATGCTACTAGACAGTTCACTATAAATTGTGTGTTACCTTGGAAATAATGGACTTTATTCCCAATAATGTGTTTATCTAAATGCACATAGTGCTGTGAGATTTCTTTCCGCATTCGACAAGGTGAACCTGAGCCCCCAGCTCCTGCTAGCCCAGCTCCCCCTGTAGCTACACCCCTGTTGTCCTTATTTTTAAAAACGGAATCTCACTCGCAAACACGTCGTTTTGATGTCTTTGCCAGTGTTTGGGGGAAGAGCTACGTTCCAGCATCTTCCGGAGCAGGACGCTCTGGCAGACGCAGCGAGCAGCCATGTCGCCATGGTTACCGCTCCTTGATGTACGGGCCTCGTGCACCAGCAGAGAAGGTGCGGGTGGGGGGTGGGGGGAATATTTCGGCTAGGCCACCCACTGCTTCCAATTTCCCACCAAGTCATCTCACGGAGGATAGAACACCGCCAAGGACAGTCGATACGCGAGGAAGCCATGTAATGCTGATCCCAGAACAACCAATCAGATTGCATGGGGGGGAAAAGGAAAGCCACACCCCCTCAGACAACCTGCCCCCAAAGAAAACACACACACCTCCATCGCCACAAAACTGGCTTTGTATTACCATAGATATGAAATCCATTTTCACATTGGTGAGCCGCAAGTCACATTTCAAGCTACAGGTGAGAAATGGGACGTGAGAATAAGGATTATTCATTTGCCACCTGGACTGATGATACACACGCAAGACATCAATATTTATCTGCTTGGACAAACAAACACACAGAGCCTATTCCCTTTCCCTATGATACATAAGATGAATATAAAATTATAGAACATCAAATTAAGGTGGGAACTAACCAACAGCATTTCAGAAACATACAGGTGATTTTTTGACAGCTACATTTTGAATGAAGTTGTGTTGTTTTTTTTTTCTTTTTTTTGGGGGGGGTACATATAATACAGATATGTTGTACTATCTTACCCGCAATGGCATCTGAAAAATATGATTTATGTCTTATGTTAGCACATAAATTCATCAAGGACACCAGGTCAACAAGCACAGGCTGGAAACTACTCAGATTCAGTATCAAATGTCAGAATTTGTCCCAAGAAATTGTGCCAGCAAGAAGTCTGGACCCACAGCGGCCGAACAAACATCTCAGCGAAGAGTTTCCCTTCTGGAGCACTGTAGCTGCTGTAGATCCTCTCGCGTCACACGCACTGCGCCTGATTTAATCTAATCTCGGTGTGAGGTGACCCTGGCTAACAGAATCTGCTAGCGCTGCTCTAAATTATGTTTTCATTACGATATAAGAAGAATGCGCTGCCAGTGATGGAGATGAATTGCACAGGCCTATTTTGGTTCTGTTAAAACATGACGTGATCGCCACTGATACAGTTGGGGAAAAAAAAAAACAAACATTGCTCTGATTGTGAAGAGACTGAATGGTTAGGAAAGTGACCATGTGTGACAATGACAGTGGAGCAATTTGCAGCAGATTGCTGTTACAGACTTAAGCTTCCACTGCTGGCGTTCAAAGTCCGAGGCGCCGTATTAAGAGCCCAGCAGTTCCTACTCGGCATTCACCCCTTTGACCCGAATGGAGCCCCAGCCCCCAATTTGAGGCACAAACCTGCTTAAAGTTCAGCTGTGGGATAGTGCCTAACTGTGCATGGCTAACTGGCAGTGAAGGATCCCCCGTTGTGATCCCTGCACAGCCATGAGCGCCAGATTTGCAGTGGTTGTAATATAAATGACTTCTGGTTTACAAACAAGTAGCACATTCATAGCTAAAAGGGAGTAAGGAGGAGCTGCATATAAGAATAATAATAATAATAATAATAATAAAAAACAACTCTCCAGCAGGCACCCAGCGAGGGATTTATTTAGTAAATAGTGGGTCTTCTCAGACAAAGGCAGTTCATCTCTCCCTCCATGAGAGATCTGGTGAGCTTCAGAAAGACTACCATTATCTCTAACTGCTGGTGTTATTTCATTGCAGAAACACAGGCCACAGATGATAATCGATGGGCAAATCCAGGCGGAGGACAGGCATAGTTACAGCGCCAAAGGCAGAAATCGTTTCAGGTACTACCTGGGCCTCAACTCGAGCGATCATAAAATTTTCAGCAGATCTTTCTGGAACACAAACTTCCCAATCTCGTCAGAGATGTGACGGCACTTGTGGCAGTGCTGCACTCCTTAGGGTGCCATTTGCACATCCTTCCCTGCAGCAACACCTATCCCTCGCATTTTTATTGTCTCGCTTCTTTAGTCTCACGCCGTCTCGTGTTACTCGGCTCTTTGTCACATTGTCCCCCAATGGACGTGTCCCCTCCTCTGCGGCCGTGGCATAACTTTGCCGTGTGCCTCTAACATTTATGACCATAAAACCTTGAAACTTGCGGCTGGAACTCCCTTAGAGAAACCGCATTTCTGTGCTCAGATCTGAAATATGAGGTATACCCCAGAGATGTCCACATTCTCGTGGAAAAAAACAGGACATGGACAGGTGGTGCAAAAGTCAGCCAACACACACCATGGAGCGGAATTAGTGTGCAACAGCTAACACAGTCATTAAACTTATTTAAATTACGCAGCTTTGAAAAATCAAGGTCGGTGGAGGAATCGTTTGACCCATTTCCCCAGTAAGAGTACCTCCAGACACTGGCTTTATGTTCATCAACCCTGAACTCTTAGTGAGACTCTCTTGGGGCAAAGAGCTGTAACTGAGAAAAGTTTGCAAGTTCCATCACAGGTGGAATCAAGAGGCACCAAGCAGTGGTGGCCCCAGCGACAGAGGGCAAGGACTGGCCTAGTTTTTCCTCCTTCGATTTAGCTACACTGCAGGCACCACTGGACATAAATACCAGGTTAATCAAAAAAATAAGTTATGTAAGCCTTTAATATACTAATCTATCCATTTAATATATAAATACAGACCTGTGCTGGAATTAATTTTAATTTAATTTTAATTCACTTCCCCTTGGTGTTTATGGACCAACTGCAGAACAGACAGGAGAGAGTGACCATATTACCAACATACTTGCAGCACACTTCGTCTTAACTCCTGAATATTTCAGCGAGGCCATGATTGACTGGCCAGGCTGACTGATAAAGATGGCTTTTATGACATGGAGTAAAATATTTACCAAACGGCTTCCAAGGCTGACAAACACATGGGGTATGTGGTCCGGTCATCGCCATGCTCTCAGGAGTAAGCTGCAGACTCACCCTTATGGGGAAAGGATGGATGCCCAACCCCCCCAGGACACACCCACACCTCAATATAGCTGCACAACAAACAAGGAAATCTCTTTTGCGTCTGGACCTCATCTGCACTTAAAATGCTCCTTCTGTATTTTCTATATTTATGCACTTCCGCACTTATGTTGCCTTTGGAGTGACCAGGTGTACATTTCACTACATGTTGTACTTGTATAACTATGTACGTGACAAAGGAATCTTGAATCTAGAATTCCATTTGATGGGCAGCAAAAATCCCAAAACAAAAAACGACGCACGGATGTTAAATGAAGAGGAATCAACAATTGCTCTGGGTGTCCCGAAAAGGTGAGGAATTGTAAAGGAAGGCCTTTATAAGAGGCAGCTCTCTCTCTCTCTCAATCTCAGAAAATGGCCAGAAGCTCACAGAACATGAATCTGAAGAGCCGGCAGCGCGAAAAGCATCATGCGGACATTCCCGGCATCGGAGTCCAAGCATCACGCGAACATTCCCGGCATCGGAGTCTAAGCATCACGCAAACATTCCCGGCATCGGAGTCTAAGCATCACGCAAACATTCCCGGCATCAGAGCCTAAGCTTCACGCTCAGCCTTATGGGAAATGGATGGATGCCCCCCCCACAACATTGCTGTACACCAAACATGGAAACCTCTTTTGTGCCTACACCTCTGAACAGCCATGGGTACTGGTGTGTACTGGAATGCTGGCCAGGCACAGCATATGAACTATCCACATCAGTCGAGGAATCAACTCTGAATGCTGGCAAGAGCAGACACCAGAATGACGTTACCAAAGAATACATCGAGGGATGACGCTCTGAAAACATCCAATACAGCTGCTTTAATATCAGTCTGGGATGTCCAATTGCTCTATAAACTACAGAGATCGATTCCAGACCCGTAAGACCACCGCGCGTCAGTATTTTTATGGCTCTCTTTGATATCTTGTCCCTCATACATTGAAAAGGTCCATCAGGAGGTCCCAACGGCTTCACTGTAACTCACACCCCACCGAACTAATCGTGAAAAGTCACACCGCAGTGCCAAATGCGGTGGAAGGCAGTCAATCGGGCGTTTGGCGGCGTTGGCTGGGGTCCCGACTGAGCCCATCTGCCCAAAAGCAGTTAGCTGATCAGGGTCCTGGATGGAGATACCTTAGGACTCCACACCTTGGAAAACTCTACAGGACACATTATAGCACTAGCTCTGTCTTCAAGGCAGCATTTAGTTTATGCAAGAAAAAGGCTTTCGGATGAGTTGACGATTCAGAAGCAAAATTTTTAATATTCAAAGCAAAAGGCTTTTTGATGAAAAATCCTGCAAAGTCGGAGCTGGTCATTCGCCAACCCAAACGCTTGGAGAAGGACAGACCGAGCCCTTGGAGCCAAGAGGGCTCACGTGGATACGCAGTGTAAGGACAAAGCGAAGGTGCGACCCATGCAGGGGGAGGCCAGCTGGAGCACTTCCCACAAAAGGACATCGGAGGATGAGGATGGCCCCTCATGACCAAGCCCCCGATCACAGCTGGAGGGCGTGTAACCAGGATAAATCGGTCGTGAGCAACATTCTCGTTCCTGCCAGGAACGAGCAGGCGTCCGATGTCACTACACCATAGACACCCGCTGCTCTATTGCCCGCCGCTCATTAACGGCTTTGTCCTTCGTCAGATACGCACCCTACAGCGATTCACTCTTTGCGGGCGCACCTTCGCCTCTCACTTCTGACTACTTAATAGTTAGAGATAAACTGCGACTCGCCCTCCAATTCACCTCCGTCGTAAACGCGCCTGGGGAGGCCCAGGCAAACCCCACAGAGTGCAGGCATGTTGCTTCTAATTAAAGACAGGATTTGAGGCTCGTTGAGCCATAAGGTGGATAAGGGAATCGAAGCCTCAGAGTAGCTACCATACAGGTTTATAGTGGCCTACAAGATCAGTTGCCAGGCTCTCAGTGCCAGGCTCGCCAAGGTGAGCCATCTTCTCAGTGGAGTGGAGGAATTCCTGGGTATTGTCATAATGAATTCAGAGGATCCAGGACCATTTACATGAACACCGAGCCTCTTAGGGAACAACACATAACCATAAAAGCATGGGCCAGACGAAAAGCGTAACAAACCACCAGCCTGCCGGGGCACACCACAGGACAGCTGTAGCCTAATGGTTAGGGACGTGTGTTTGGGACTGGAATGTTGCAGGTTCGAATCCCTGACCAGCAAAGTACCACGGAGATACACTGAGCAAAGCACCGCGCTCATGCATCGCTCCCAGGTCACTAAATAATAGCTGCCGAACTGCATGCCATGATGTCACATTTTGGGGACACATTTTGTTGTGCGTCGCCAATTAATCACTTTGGCAGAGAAAAACTGCAGAAACATTTATCACCACCATGCACAAAAGCCTGCCTTCAGAGCCCTTTGCCTGCGCTCTGCTCTTATTCAACGTCTATCTGATAAGTGAAGCACAGCAGGTCCCCTCCTGGAATTTCGGGTTAGGAGTCCACATCTTCATCCACCTCTAATTTAGGCTTTGCTCAACTAAACGTCCTGCAGCCTCCACCATCTACTACTACTTTGGAGGAAGGTGGTTTCCAAATTACGAGGTTCTTCAAATACCCCCGTCTCGCATGACGCATCTCGCATTCGGACGAGCGGAGTACGTTTCAGTCAGACAAGGAATGGTCCTGATTGCACTGTTCAGAGGAACGAGCTCCTCAATTAAACAAAATGATTAAAATTTTAAATGCTTATATCAGATGTTCAGAGTTTAAAGCTTACCTACTCAGCAGTTCCGAATATAACTGAATGTATATTATATAGCTTCCAGGCGAACCAATCAATAATAATTCATTAGTTTGATAGTGGGATCAGTACGGCTTGCACGCTAAACCTGGCCTTTATAATTCCAGCTAAATAGGGCTGTGCCTCACGGACACGCAGCTGACATCCTTCCAAAGACCCTCTGTCCGGCATGATGTCTTGGCACAGTCAGGGCTGCAACAGGCTGAAGCAGCACAGCGTGGCACTCAAACCAACGTCAACTCACTTTGGGAGGCGCAAAACCTTCAAAAAAGCAGATCCCCACTGTCCTGGGCGCGAAGGGCCCACTGACAACTCTGTCAGAAAGAGAAATTTAATCAGAGGCTCAACATGACAGCCCTGAGGAGGCCAGGCGAACGATGGAGCACCGAGGGGGGGGGGGGGGGGGGGGGAAAGACGCCCCCCTGTGCGACAGTTAGACAGGCAGCATCTTCACAGGCAGAGATCAGCAGCGGCCAGCGGGACCCAGCACACCCCCTCCGCATCCCTGCTACGGCCGCTGATGGCTGGCAGATTGAGTTTGGGGTGACGGGAATTCATGGACAGCAGTCGGTGTCTATTCCCCGTCTTTGCTGGGGGGGGGCATGGAGCTGGAGCAGCTTCCCGTCAGCAAAAGACAACATCTGCATGGGAAAAATAATGCACAGCAGAAGTCCCACCTGGCTCATTCCCCTAACCCCCCCCCCCCATCCTGGGACCTGGCGAGGTAGGTGCACACATGTTAGGATGCGAGGGGGGGTGTCACTATAAAGTGAGAGTGTACATACAAAAAGGAAGAAAAAACCTGCTCTGACAGCCTTTCAAGTCATGGACAGGCAGCAGGGGGCATGGTGGTTGGGGTCAAGAATACAAATTGGGATGAAAAGGAAGAGGCACTGTAAAAACAGCTGGAGGGAGGGGGGGGGGGGGGGGGGGGAGGGAGGGGAGGGGAGAGAGGGGGGAACGGGCGGGGGGGGGGGGGGGGACGGGGGGGGGCCGGCGGGGGGGGGGGAGCGCGGGGGCGCGGCAGTGATGCATGGATGGATGGGGAGGGTGACCAGCGGCCTATATTCTGCAGAATGAGCATTTCTGCTAAAGCCCAGAATTAGATTTCACTCATACATTTGCGTACTTACACACACACACACACACACACCAAATTACTGTGTGTTACATAGCCAATTTAGATTTTGGTAATTTTGTTTAATTATTCATTTTTTTGTTTTACATAATTTGGACATTTTGGCTCATTTGCATGTTGGCCATTTTCAAAAGAGGACTGCTGTTGGTGTCCTGGAATTAATAATAATTAATCCCATCTCATCTTCAAGTTCAAAATTGGAGAGCACAGCAGCTCTGGACCAGCCAATCGGATTTCACGGCCTACCCTGACATCGGGGCCCTGGGCTGTTAACAGAGCTGCATGACAGACTGCGGGAAAATCTACTGAAGTTACACAGAAAGCAGAGCTTGAGGGAGGATTCACACCTCAGGCGAGCAGCAGGAGTCGGTTCCTGGGTCCAGCCCCTGGTCGCCCTGGCGACGCAGGTCGCTTAGCGACTGCAGCCTGTGTGTGGCCTGCAGGACCCTAGCCCACGAGGCCATTAATTAACACCCAATGCCAAGGCTGTCCTTCATCTCCAAGTCCCAGGGGGAGCTGGCCCAATACGGCGCTTCGTGGATCACAGTTAAAAATTAGCCAGGCTCCAGGCCGACGCCACTTCCAAGGTCACACCAAGTTCCAGCATTTTAAATTGCCTGACGGGTTACCACAAACCTTTGCATTTTTACAGGAAGCTCCTTCTTCATTTGAGGGCATGTCCAGTTAAGACGGAAACGGAGAACGGCACGTAATCAGAGCATCCGGCAAGGGCAAGATTTTCTTTAAACCAACCAGGTGAGCATTAAGAGTCACAGACACAGAGTACCCAACTGGTTCGTTGAAACAAAATACTGGTCTGGATTTTTACTTTCTGAACCCTGACTATACACCTCTGTGAGAGACTGAGGGGTAAGCGTGCTCCCTCAGCACCGTCAATGAAAACTCCCACCATGCAAACTGCTGTCAGGAATAACGGCCCGGAGGCCGAAACTCCAGGCTGCAAAGATGGCACTCCTCATCCAAGCCTTACAGGAAAGCTAGAGGCCTTCAAAGAAAATGGGCAAGAAACAGAGCCATTGCCTTCTGCAGAATGAAAATGGGGGGGAAAAATGCTGCAGGCACCTGCGGCACTGCCAGAGGCATGAATGCAGCAGGGCGCCTCCTATCTGTCGCGTCCTGCCACTATACGCAGTATGGCTGACAGGTAGTGTAGGCATGAGGCCATGGGGGCAGTGTGGCCTTAAAACACAGGCACTGAAGTAACACTTGGGATGCACACTTATTTACTTTATCAATTTTCCAAACACACTTCCACACAGAGGAAAGACCGCACTACACACTTACCAAAAACCTGGGTGGGCTGGCTGACTAGTACATAGCTACAAGTTTTTAAAAAATTCCAGCAGCCCCCAAAACTCACAGTCTCTCTCACGGGTGCCGTAACCTGGTCTGTCGATCCCAGAATCCTCTGCTGCGCAGCCAGATTGGGCCCATCTTAACTAGGGGAATAGCAGTAGAGGCTTGGGTGTAAATGACTGAGCATGCCAGCGACTCGGACTCTTCCTGGATCGTGAGTCTGTGCGGCACATACCGGGTATTAACCTAGCCCAGGTGGATCCTCATTCATTTGGCGACAGTCATTTTACCGTAACCCTCCTGGAGGCAAAGAGCCTTATTCTCGCTGCACTTGGCAGGTACAGCAGGGAGATGTGCATGTGCAAGAGTGTGTGTGTGTGTGTGTGTGCGTGCTCTCAGCAGTCACAATAATCACAAGACCTGTCGGAAGGCCCTGCTTGCCTTATTCTGCAGTACCTGGTCCACATTACCTTTAGAAGAAAAAAAAGGTTTTGACCGATTCACCCCAGGGTTCAAAATCAGTGGTAATAAAAAGTTGCCCCTCCCCCCAGAGGCATAAAACAAATTGGTAAATGTGAATTGCACATAGAATGGATGCCAGCAGACATTTTGATTCATTCTCTTCACAGAGCTGAGATTTCCTTAAGCCAGGCAAAAAGATTATTAAAGAAATTAACATGCGACTTCTATTTCGGAAGCCGTTTTAAAAGATACTAAAAGTAACGAGCTGGCTTAGGCATTAGGGAAGACGGAACCACGGGGCTGTGGACTTCCTCCAGCTGTGGTTTACGACACTAAAGGGGCAGATTCGCCTCCGGACACCAGGGCCGCTTCTCCAGTGACATTATGCAATTTTTTGCTGCCCTTACGAATAGTTCAAAGTGCAGAGCCCAGAGCGCGAGGGGGTGATGTGGCTTCTTGGGATTCGTGGACTATTATGGGATACCAGTAGTCATTATACCTTTCAGCTAGAGGGAAAAAAAAAAAAAAAAAAAAACGACAAGTAATAAAGGGAAGGTGTAAATCCAGCTCTCAGCCATCCGGGCAGAACAGAGAGGACCCCCCCGGCCTCCATCCGGGCAGAACAGAGAGGACCCCCCCGGCCTCCATCCGGGCAGAACAGAGAGGACCCCCCCGGCCTCCATATTTCCGCGCTGCCTGTGTGAAAGGCTGCCGTACCTAATGGCCGAAAGCGGGCCGGCTCGGCGCCGCTTAACCGCGTTTCACACCTGGCCTCTCATCCTCCGGATTGACGTTCCGATGCCGCCTCTCCCTGCTGTCACGTTCGGTAAGTGAGCCGGGAGTGCGCCCGGCTGCTCCAGCGGCCCGGAGCACGATGGGAGAAGCCTCCGCCGGAACCCGAACGCCAGCCCGCCACACCACTCATCTATTATTCATACTCATGTTGTTCTTTTGAAATGGACGAGCAGAGATACCCACGGCAGATAGAGCCCTCGCGGTCACAGCGCGACTCCCTCCTTTGAATATACAAACAGTGATGGATAAACAGCAAATCAGCCGGGGGGGCTGGGAGACTGTAACCCATTAGTGGATCAGTGAGGTGGAAGGTGGCTGGCTGGCTGGCTGGATTCATGGATGGAGGGACAGATGAGAGGATGGAATGTGGGGGGGGGGGGCTGCAGACTGACAGACTTCCAGCCAAACACACAGCGGCAGCGACAGCACACTCGGGCCCCACCGTGCCCCATCCCAACAGCACACTCGGGCCCCACCGTGCCCCATCCCGACAGCACACTCGGGCCCCACCGTGCCCCATCCCGACAGCACACCGGGGCCCCGCCGTGCCCCATCCCGACAGCACACCGGGGCCCCACCGTGCCCCATCCCGACAGCACACCGGGGCCCCACCGTGCCCCATCCCGGCAGCACACCCGGGCCCCACCGTGCGCAGTCTCCACAGCGACAGTGCACTTGGGGCCTGCTGTACCCCGTTCCACAGCGACAGCACACCCAGGCCCCGCACCATCTCCAGCTGAGGTCTCCCCCCCCCCACACAAACCTAAGTCATGTAAAACTGACAGAAAAACATCACAAAGCCAGCGAGGCGCCTGGCTCCTACAGTGCCTCTGTCTCATGTGGTCCCGTTCCTGCGGCGCCTGGGGCCATTCCAGGGGCCATTCCAGGGGCCGTGCGCAGGCTGGAGGTGGCGCTGCACTGCGCTGCGCTGTGGTGGGGTGTTGGGGGAGGGGAGGGGAGGGCAGGGCAGTGTCTATGGGGCTTTTTCCACATCCTGCCGTCTCATGTTGCTGGTAAGACAGAATGTCACACTTGGTCTGCTGGTGGCTAACTGGTTAGACCATAGGCTACCGCCCCCCCCCCCCCCCCCCCCCCCCCCCCGCCCACCTCCCCCCCCCCCCCCCCCCCCCCCCCCCCCCCACCCCCAAAAACACCCCCCCCCCCCCCCCCCCCACCCCCCCCCCACCCCC
>JAODKM010000058.1:2300754-2311968 GCA_026780845.1 Petrocephalus sullivani | reverse complement strand
GAGGGCGAGACACGCCTCTCCCGCCAACATCCCCCCGTGGCCTCACTAATGCACTTGCGCCCCCACCTGTTTTGGTGTAAGGGGGGGGGGGGGGGGGGCAGGAGCATAGCTCCGTTAATGAATTATTTTAAGTTTTTTTGTAAATGGCTGTCAAGGACCCTGTAATGTTCAAGCTGCAATTTACGGAGTGGGGAGGCTTGTCAGGACAGATCAGCCTGATCCGTTGGGGGGGGGGGGGGGCAGACTGTAGGACGAACAGGAAACTGGCTCCTCCAATCCAAAGAAAGCAGATCAGCAGATGCAGAAATTCACAGGCAAAAACCAGACATGCTGGGAATCACAACACAAGCAGAGGAACAGCACAGCTGTGCGATATGAACTCTATAATCAAACCCTAAGAGGGTGCTTAAGACTGCCGCAGGACAATCAGTCTCTGATCAATGCCCAGTTCCAGCTCCTTTCCGAACAATGCTCCATGAAAGAATAACAGCAGCACTGCATGATGAAAGGGCCAAAAACAGTCATCGTATCAATTATTACGTTCCACATGGGACAGAAAGGACTCGTAATGATTGGTCTGTTCAGCCATTTACGGATTGGTGCGGGCGGCCGGGTCCAACTGCGCCTGGATGTCATGAAGCCCATCGGAGCGGAAACGCAGCAGAGGTGTTACAGCCCGCTTCAGGGGACGCTCCAGAGCGACGGGCACGGACGGCTGGGCTGGTGCCGTTCGGGAGACGGGCGCAGCACGAGGGTGCCGATTCCCCCATGTGGGACTCGGGCGGACATGTCTGGCACATCGATAGCGGATCTCCCGAATATAAAACAAAATATGAAAATAAAACTCACAACATGGGCTCTCGAGAGACGGGGATAAGATTGCAGTGTGATGACAGTCATCGTCAGAGGCAGCTGTGAGCTCCGATTACAGCACCAGACTCGGGCGGGGGGTCATTCCTTCACAGCTGGAGGAAGGAACCCCAGATAAGAAGAGAAGAGCACATGTTGCTGAAGCCTTCAGAGATGACAGACTGCTCTGTCATGCGAGCCTTACAGGGCTTCCCCATCCGCCTCTACCCCTTCTGATTGGCCACATCCGTTCTGGGTTCTATGTCGCACTGAGGGCGGGTCGCCCGTGTCCTGCAACGCCACTCATCAGGACCCAACATCGCGGCTCATTAATGGAGCGGGAAAGATAAGGTTATCGGGGGTGGGGTTTCCATTCGTGAAGGTTCACAGGGACAGGATGGAGAGCGGGTCAACAGAGATGGCATGCAGAGAAAATGCAGGAGCCATTTTCATGTAGCAATAAGACAAAATGCAAAATCACACATATATGTCTGGCGACACTTTTCTGTACGGCAAGGAGCCGACGCCAGGGTCAGGCGAGAAAGACCAACGTGGAGCTTTGTGTGTTTAGTTATTGCTGGCGGAGGAGGAGCAGGACGTAACAGCACGACCAGTCAAGGCTGCCAGAGCCTTCAGTCAGCCACACCGAACAACCACCTGCGTCCCTAATCCACAGACATCGATACATCAGATACAGCCTCAGCTCAGTATCGGCAAAGCGACACACACACACACACACACACACACACACACACACACACACACACACACACAGCTGCTCGCAGTGACCCAGTCTGGGAACAACAAAACAGACTTTCCAGGAGGGGCGGAAATGCTGGACATCCATTACATCGGTGATCCATATCACCTTCAGAGGATTGTGGCGTTCCGAAGCATTACAATTCCCAAATGAAACAGGAAAAATGGAATAACGGCCCGGAGCGAGACAGCCTCACGCCGGAGAGCTGAACTTTATCTTCAGCGGTCAGGCTGGTGAAGCACTGAATCAAAGGGGATGTGTGTTACTGTCCCTGAAGTGAGACACGGCCGCGGAATGTGAGATCCTGCCTCCAGGTTCTCCTACTGACCCTCTCACACGGGCTGCAGATCAAGGAGGCCAGGATAAGCAAGGAAGCCCTAAGATGTCGGCCATGTTGCTCCGGCAGATACGGGGGAAAAAACAGGTTTAAACTGTTTGGCTGGTATATTAAACAGAGGATGGGCTGAAGAACTGCCTCAGCCAAGGGATGGTCAGACTGAGGTTCTTGTAGGCTGTATTTACACTCAGAAGAGCTAAATAACCAGGGGCAGCAAACACTGCCAATACTTACAGGGCAAGATGTACGTGCCGACGTGGCCGGGGTCTCAAGAGGCACCACTAACACAACGGTAAAGGTACAACCGGGAATCTGCGCCATGCTGAAAGGGCGAGTTACGTGACAGAAGCCCGAAATGGGTACACAGCTGCAGGGTTTTGTTCCAAAGCCTCTAAAAAGAATGTCTATCATAAACCATTAAATCAACTTGACCGCAAGTCTTAATAGCCTCTAGATGAACATGATGGCTTGATGTCATCAGTGACATCATCAACAAACATATCCGATTCATGCATTTCCGACACATTTTCCAAAAGCATGAACGTTGCAGGTTCTGGCCCACTATTGGCGTAACGTCAGGATGAAGCAGATCCTGCCCCTCAGGCGCGGCATCGGCCTGTCCGAGTGTGCAGATCCACAGCCTGGGCCACCACATGTGATGCTCATTCACCTGGTCTGGGGACATGCAGCAGCAGTGGCCCTACCCCCAGTAAGCCAGTGACCCCCCCAGCCACCCATTATGGCTGCTCATACAGCACCCCAAAACCGGCCCCAGGAAGCCTGTGTTCAGAGAGCCAGTAGGCCGGGGCCAAGTCACACGGGACCTCACCTAACCACCAACATGAATTGAACACGGCATCAGACTTCCATCGCCGGGCACCTGATAGACAAAGCAAAATGGAAAGGGCCAGAAGGTGGGAAAGGGCCAGAAGGTAGGATAGGGCCAGAAGGTAGGATAGGCCCAGAAGGTAGGAAAGGGCCAGAAGGTAGGAAAGGGCCAGAAGGTGGGATAGGGCCAGAAGGTAGGAAAGGGCCAGAAGGTAGGATAGGGCCAGAAGGTAGGAACGTCTGACAGAGCGGCTGGTTACAATTCAGGCTGTATTTCCACTGGAGAAGCCCGAGTGGCAGCGAAAATGACTGGCCCTACAGAGACTGGTGTAGGCCATTCATCTAATAACTGTGGTAC
The DNA here is from genome assembly GCA_026780845.1 of Petrocephalus sullivani. NCBI lineage: Eukaryota > Metazoa > Chordata > Actinopteri > Osteoglossiformes > Mormyridae > Petrocephalus > Petrocephalus sullivani. The sequence goes on along the minus strand of JAODKM010000058.1, from coordinate 2,308,836 downwards.
AGCTGGGGGTACAGCATTCCTCAGCAGCACTCCGATAAATACAAGGGGAGAATCTGTGTGTGTGTGTGTGTGTCTCTCTCTCTCTCTCCCTCACACACAGAGCTCGATAATCCATGCCATTTTGTCCAATTTTCAACTTGTGCAGACAATATACGAAGACTAACACTGCAAATGACCACATGCATCTTAAAGAGCATGCCCCCTCCCCCCCGCCGCGAGTGTTCCAGGGGAAGCGGCCGGTCGACACGCACACCAGCAGCGCCGTAGGCCCCCCCGCGTCACCAATCACAGGCTGCAATGGGAGACAGCACAGCAAGGGGCGCTAAGCCCAACGCCAGATTTTAATTTCCCAAAAACACATGGCGCACGTAAAGCGCCAAGGGCAGAGTCACCTTTGCGTGTATGAACGCAGACATACAAGCCGCAGATTCTCTCACGTCTCTGGCCATTAGTCCATATCGAGATAAATAAAAGATTCCAGGGACCCTCAGTGTTCCCAAGGCCATTTGCTTATCTGAGGTACGCAATGAGCTCCATGTGATGCCACATGGATGTGCCACAGACCGCACCCAGCCAGAGCGCCGGCGAGGTGCCCAACCCCAACGTGGAGCGGCCCCCTCATCGGGTCTGCCTCCGGGGCTTGGGAGGGGATAGAGCAGACTTGCTGTGTCTGATGACTCTGTTAGAAAAGGGGACATTTTTCAAAGTGTTGCTTCCCTCCGAAAGTCTCCAGCGAAAGTAATAGCGCTATTCATCACCGTTGGCGGCACCAGCAGCAAGCGAGTGTGAGGGCAGCCTTAACTACTCTCCAGGCAAACGTGACGACCAATCCCAAGCCACACCCTGGGAAGAGGGCGGAGCCTGAAAGACAAGCACGCTGCTGGCCCATTTGCAGGGACCTAGGCGGGGCCAAATTTGGCCACACCTTCCGCGAGCGTTTATACCTTTTCATTCAGTCTGAAGGGTTCGAGTCCGGGTAGCTGCTGAATTCTCTTTTCCACCAGCTACAGGCCAGATATAGTGTCTAAGCTCATGGGAAAAGTCCGGGTAAGAGTTTGGAAACGTCTGACAAACAAAAAGTGGAACATTTAAAATAAAATAAAAAGAGGCAAACAAGGACTTTCAGCAGTAGCGTTAATCTTCTCAAGGCGAATGTTTTAAAGCAGGACACTGCGAAATCAAAACCAAAACCTGAGAATCGCAGAGCTACACTGCGTTCTGGGACAGAATCCGACCTGAGGAGACCCAGCTGCTTCAGCACCAGCCTCTGGTGCCGGCCGCCCCCAGTGAAATGCTGAGGCCTTCTGCACCACGGGGCAGCTCATTACCCCCCCACACTTAGCCAGGCCTCACAGCGGCCGGGGACAAAAAAAAAAAATGACATACGGTGGATACTTCATTTTTCCTGAAGAAAACTGCAAGTTTACAGTAGCTCAGCATGCATTTAGAAAGTAAAAAATATAAACAGAAGCAAGCACAATTAAAAGGAGCCCCACAAAGAATGAGGGGGGGGAACGCTCCCCTCTTCCTAAGCTCCATCTTGGAGGTTACAGCCTGTCCGACAGATGCCTCTCCACTGGATTCTCCAAGTCTCCCTGCTCCTGGCCCATGACGGGCCACGGGGACACGCATCACCACGCTCCCGTACCGCTCCCTTCCCCACGAAAACAAGGACCCCGGACGAGCACAGTGCTGCACGGAAGAGGAGAGCCAAGGCCAGAGGGGCCGGGGCCCTTAAAGACTCCTTAAACGATTCATTAGGGCACATAAAAGTGGTGGACAAGACGAAGGTGGGGGAGGAAGAGGAGCGGCCGGGGCGACACGCTCGCCACACGGCGCAGGGGAGCGTGTCGGCCTGCAGGCAAAGCCAGGCCAGTGCCAGAGTTAATCAAGCGACATCCAAAAAAGCCACAATTTACTTAGACACAAAACATCTTACAGGAGATCACCCCCCCCCCACGCAGATGACACTTTATGTCCCTCTGACACCAGATCTCTCGGCTCCCGGCACGACACAATGAACGCGGCTTGAGGCTCGGCCCCCAGGGACACCCGTCTCTCGGAACTAACACAATCAGCGGCCTCAGACTGCCCCCCGCATCTGCCTCTTTGCTATGCCAATTCCCATGATGCATCACCAGACCCACCAGCTAACTGCCAGCACGAATCTACATCAGGGTCATTATTAAATTCCCTCCCAGAGTGACGGTGATTGACCAGCGCAACCTTACGAGTCGCGTACTTCACACCGCAAGCACAGTTCAAAGACGCCCCCCCTCCCACTCCTGCACACGGCTGACGCCAGAAAATCCAAGTATGGCTTCCATTGCTGCTCCAACTTGCCATTTTCCAGGCTAAGGCACAGCCCATTTTGTGGTTTGCATTCATGCAGCTACATCATTCCTCATGAAAAAAGCCAAAAAGAGTTAAACTTTGCCCAGAATGACTGGCAATTAACCCACCCGAATGGAAACATGGAGCCTTTAGGACGGTGTTTAAATAATGGAGCAGAAAAGGCAGGACGCCAAAACAGATGGCCGCCCGGGCTGATGAAACAGCAGAATGTCAGCCGCAGCTGCGGGACGGCCCGTCGGGGAGAGCGAACCCTCTGCCGCTCCAAGCATGGCTGCAGCTTGGGACGCACGCCAAACCCCACACCGAGGGCACACGTGCCTGGCCGAAACGTGGGACCCGCAGACGTCTGAAATGAGCTCGGCTACAGTTTTATTTACTTAGCAGAGGCTTTTATTCAGAGCAGCATATATTGTTGAGATAAAGCAGGATCAGTCAGTCCCTGGAGCAACTGGGGCCAATGTTAGAATCACGAATAGCACCGATGGGATCTGATCACAGGCACATTGTCCTAACTCACTGAGCATAGTACTGGCCACACAGTTATGAGAAAGTACAATACAGGCCCTTAGCCCAGATCACCCCGATGGTGAGGGAGCAAGAGTCCATTCCTGACTCAAGGGGGGTCCGTCGTCAAGGGCCACATCTGATTTCAGAAGCGTCCAATCAGAGGGAAGGGAGCGGTGTCAGGGGCCATCGCTGGAGCAGGAGCACACCTTCCGGAGAGAAGAGGACCCCAGCCGGGGGGGGGGGGGTGCCACACTGCCACTCTATACACCTGACCGCAGCTTCTAATGCCTTTATCAAACTAATTATTTGGACAGTAAGTACTGCTGCTTGCTCTTCCAGCCATAAAACAGACACTAATTTGAAAACCTTCCCTAAACCTGCAGGAAGCCCACGCAAAAGAATTTAAAGACACACACCCCCCCCCCAAAAAAAAAGAAAAAAAAAACCCACAACCGGTGTCTTCTCTCCAACCCAAGCTCCAGATGAAAGGACGATGCCGGCGGCGTCGCCCTCGGTCGCTATTTTACATTCCTCCGACAATGGCTCTGTGCTCGGGCCGGGGGGGCAGCGATCGGCAGCGGAACCCAGTACCTGATACACGCGGCCTCACGTGCGGTATCTCCGGGCCGGCACCGGGCTGCAGCACCCGAGGCAGGATGTGTCGCAAGCTTGCCACTTGTAAATGTCCACAGTAAAATAAGGAACTTAGCACAACACGGGAGGGGCAACGTTATAAGCCCCACCACACCGGACACACTAAATGCCACCCCCCCCCCCCCGATCCTTGCATTGTTTCCGTCTGATAAACTGGGCTTTTCCATCAGAGGCGCGTCACGTAAAGCGATACACTGTAACCGAACCCAAATGCATAATTAAAACAAGACTAACCCAAATCTGCAGGGCTTCGGGGATGAAAAACTTTGAGACCGTTTTGATCGACAATACGGGTTTTTCCAAGGACTGAAAGTGCCGCTGGGCCGAGTGGCTAAGTGGGTCCAGCTCGGTGTGCAAATCGAGCAGCTAAAGAACCGCGGGCTATTTATTAGGCGGACTGGTCTCGCGGCAGTCACGTGCTCGCGTGAAAACAGGTTTGTCTTTAGTCAGTTATTAAAAGTCTTTGATGTTTTTAACGAAATCCGAAGCAATGTACCATTTGCCATTTTTTCACAGTGAGGAATAATTTCCATAAATTTCCGTCTGCAACTCCAAGAAAAAGCACCGTCTAAAGTAAAGGGGCACGTCGGGAGCCTGCCCCCGGCACGGGCAGCATCGCACGCCGCCGCCGGGGGGGGATCCGCATGCATGCGCTGCATGGCTCCGCCGTAGCCCAGAATGATAATCGGCAAACAGAGACATCCGATTCAATCAAGCGCCATGGCACGATCGTGTGACTCACCGCAAGCTCCCTTTGTGGGGGGACGGGGGGCACCGGACGGGAGCTTGCCAGTCGCGCGCTGTAGATGACCATCGCCGAGGGTGGGGGGGGATAAGGTTACATCGTGGATACAATGTGTCCGCTTAGATACATTGTGTCCGCTTGGATACATTGTGTCCGCTTACAAATAAATCGCGCACAATAAACAATGCGGCCATGAGTAAAGCGGGCAGCCGGCGCGATGGAGGCGAGAGCGGGCGCAGGGACGCCGAGGCAGGCGGAGCACACGCTGCACACCCGCCACGACCGAACGCGCTTCCCGTGCAGGCGAATGATCCGCGCAAACTTCGCGTAACAGTAACAGTAACAGCAGCCGGGCTCCGATCGCCACACTGTCTCCAGTTGTTCTAACAAACGGCAGTAATGCAACAGACAGAAAGGGGGACGTGGGCTTTATGTGGAAGTGCCGGAGCACCGCCGCCGTCCGCCGCCGGAGACCTGACCCCGATTCCTGCCGCGGCCACCTCATCCATCGCGGACAGAGAAAGGCGCAAATCAGAGCTTACCTTCCGAGACAGCGCCGTGCCCGAATAGAAGTAGTAAGCGATGCCGAGCACCCAGAGGACGGCGAAGCATAGCAGCATCCTGGACTTCCTTCGCATTGCCGTGCTTTTGGATTGTGGAAATATCACTGTGCGAAGCGGGGGGGGGAACCGTATCGGCGTCAACGGGAGCCTCCGATGCCCGACATGCAATGTGTCTGTGCTGAGCGCGGCTCCGGCGGCGGTGCAGAAAGAGCAGGAAACGGCCGACACGGCCGGGTTAGAGGGGAAAGGGTAACCGGCTCTGATCCAATCAAAGCCCGCAGAGGCGCCGCCGGAGGAGGGCTGATGGGATGGGGAGCGGAGCCGCCGCACTCCCGGCTCCGGCTCCTGATGCTCACAGGCTCTCAAAAGGAGGCGTTTCACAGATTTTTTTTTCTGTGGGGATCTTTTATTATTATAATTATGATAATTATTGTTGTTATTATTACGAGACTGGCATGCGGCTGTACGGTCGGGAATTTGCTCACGTTTGCAACAGTAGCCGAGGCTAAATAATGGAGTGTTTTATGGTGAGCGATCAATCTCCTATTTCGGGATCGCGAATAACCCGTAAACCACAATCGTGTCCAGGATATTGGCCAGCTACCTGGTGGGGTTATTTCCGTAGCTCCAGCTCAGCGCATAGCCTCATTGCCTTAAATATTCGTGCTTAAAACGTTAATAGTGTTTTTTTGTTTTGCTGACGCCTTTCCCCCTATAACAGCGGACCCGGCTTCTTCTGCAGGTTTAAAATACGTAGGCGTGGGCGAGGACAGAGAAATGTCACGATTTACGAAGGAGACTATACATTTCAAAGAATGTGCTTATTTCCAGTGGGGGCGTGAGCTTAGTGTTATGTCCCGCCAAATATAAAAGATGAGAAGGCCATTTATTCATATTAGTGTAAAATGATCCTGTCGTGTGATAAGCTTCCCTTATCACCGAAGGGTAGATTCCCGCATCGCACATTATAAACATTTATAAGGCAAACGCCGGGCTGCCAGCTCTCCCGCATCTGGCGTGACTCTCACTCACGCAGGAAATTTTAGGCAAATCTAAATTATTCCACTAGAGGTAAATTAGTTACCCCAAAAGCAGGGACGTGCCAGGGGAGGCAGGCGTGGCTGTCATCATGAAAAGTAAAAAACAAATAATGAGAAAATAAATATAAACATTGTCTACTGTTCTGTGCTGTAAATGTCATTTTTGTATGATTCCAATCGATTAAATTATTTTTTAATCGAATTTGCGTATTGCCCGTTCAGATAGAGAGGAGCCCCCAGCGCGCGCGCCGTCTGCGTTCTCGTTATGTCACCAATGTCATGTTTGCACGCACCTATATTTTATGTCCTCATTTTACATAGAATAGCGAATGTATTTTGTGTATGTGTATAACTTGCTGATCTGACACAAAACCAGAGCGAGAAAGCAGGAGGTGAGGCAGCCAGTACCTCTGCCTCACTGAAGGGGGCGCGCATGAGCCCACGGCATTATTATTGCCGGTCCGCTGCTAAAAATCAGAAAATTTGCCTCACTTGCCACAAACCACGCCACACGTCACTGCTCAAAAGCGTTGGGGTAGTTTGCAAACCCTATAGGTTATTTACAAGATAATAAAACTGTCACATATATATAAATGTCTGTCTTGAATTGAAAACCTCACACCAGGCCGCTGACCAAAGTTGTCAACCCTGTAAATGGTAATTTTTTAATTATTACATGTGTAATGGAAACGCATTGCAGGCCACTATCAGGCACATTTTCTCATGCTTTCATGGCCGCACAGACGTCTTCTCTATACTCCAGTCTCTAATGAAATAAAGCACATGCTTTAATATTCAACAACCTATTGTTTTTTTCAGACTTCAGTAGCACACAGATGATCTAATTATCTTGCTCATTAAGCAACCTACTGTCTGAAGTTTAGATAATGAGATGTTCAAAGGGCTCGGAACGATGCCTGCAGTGCCATTTCAATGCCAGATTCCAAGGCCGCTGTGACGAACGGTCACCATTTCCCCTTGACTGGATTCCTCTGCTCAGTCACATATGCTGTCACATATAAAAGGGCAGTTTATCGGGCTGGGGCGATCTCCTGCTCGGTGCCTAGGGTCCATGGGAGCTCTTATGATGTCTTGCCAACCGCTTGGCCCTGCCCTCTGGGATCCAAAGCAAAGATGCACAGATGCTGTCACAGTAATGAGCGATAAGGTGGTGTGATGACCCGCTCGGGGTAGGACACCCAAATCCGGGGTAGTCGGCCCTTCCACATCGTGGGGGTTAGAGGGCGCAGCCCCCTGTGATTTGGAGAAGCCGCGAGATAGAAAGATCGCTGAGAGAAGCCAAGCCGTAGGCCTACATATATGTCATGCACTTATGAGTCACTACATTTTTTGTGTCATCTAATGGCCATTGCCTTCTCATAGGGATTCTTATGCTGACCCCAAAACATATCGAAACTGCGACGGGGAATGTGCCAACTGTAGACACGGGGGTGCATTAAGGTCGTCTAAGATCAGTGAAATACCCTGCACCCCTCTACCTCTTTTTGAGAAGTTAAACCATCAGAGGTCTTCGACTTGGCCGACCAAAGGAGCCCCTTCCTCCATGGCTGTCAAACACATTGGAAAATGTACACCAATGAGTGCAAACCAGAATGCCCCTATCAGCCGATGAGCCAGGCCTGAATATACCCAGGAAATGTCCGCTGCTGTACTTCAGTTGTGCACACAGGGTCTATACCGGAATCACATGGTATACGTCAATATCTGTTCAGCCAAAGTTGCACATCGTTATTAGTGTCATCGATCGGCCCTCTTGCTGAATAGCACAATCAGTACATTATAGTCTAATTGGGGAGAAGAAACAAGCTATAGCATAAGATTCTTAATAAATCATGAATTATGAACATCAAGATGGTCTGACGATAATTTTCGTCTTTCCATTCCAGCTTTAGATAAAGATCAATTCACCGTTAAAATAATCAAATAATACCAATTCACCTCTTTTAATTACGCTCACTTTGAAAAATCTCGTGTTGAAGCCATTACACCCCACCCCCGGGCAAACACATGGGTAACAGAGTACTTTGTTTCCAATCTGGATAACGGGGGCTAGAGACAGATTTTTGTGACGGGCTTAGGAGTATCATACACAAGCGGTCCTCTTCATGGTGGGGGGGGGGGGGGGGGGGGTTCCTACAGGGATATTTTTACAATGTGACCTTTTATAAATCGATTGTGGGCACCTTGGACAAGAAGA
>JAODKM010000058.1:2280648-2299654 GCA_026780845.1 Petrocephalus sullivani | reverse complement strand
AAGCCCAGTTTGGGTGGGGGGGGGCGGCAGAAAAAAGGGGCCCCCCGTGCCCCTTCATTCCCCCCCCCGCCCTTTTTTCCCCCCGATACTCACTATCCCCCCCCCCCCCCCCCCCCCAAAACCGGAAGCGACGGCTGGAGGGATGCTGAGATACAGGAAGCCGCTCTTCAAGCCTCTAACTTCAGCAACTCACCGAGAGCCTTTATGAAAAGCGCAAAGCTACTAAGACTTTAACAAGCCAGCTTTGGTATAATAAAGTGCGAATGAGAGATTGTGAATCAGCCGACATCAGCTCCCAGGGCTGGCTTCCCCCTGGCCAAGGCCCATTTTCCATCACCTCCCTCCCTGTCACTCAGCCCATGTGCATCCAGGGCGGCTTACATTTACAGCCAGACACTTTATACAGGAGTAATTCAGGTCAACTGGGACGTCAGAGTCTTTTAAAAGCGCGCTGCCGGCCGTTACCTACAGCTCCGTTATTGGAGCCGCTGGCCCGTCCCACATTTCCTCCCCTCGCAAACACAAAACGCGTTACTAACTTTTACGGCCGTCACTAAGCCGTGTCATGTCGAGCCGAAGGAGACGGCGATGTGTGGTGACGGTCTGTCTGTCACGTGCACAGGCCACACAGAGCCTCGTCACACGTCACTCTCACGGCGTGGAACTGGACTGGGCAGAAAGAGCTACTGTTCATGCAAGTTCTCTCTTCCATTCCCTAATTAGCTTACTAATTAGAGCAGTGTTTCCCAACCCAGTCCTCGGGGGAACCCCGGACAGTCCACGTTTTTGTTCCCTCCCAGCTCCCAGCCAATCAGGAACACTGAATACCTGGTACAGGTGCGCTGGGAGCTGAGAGGAAGCAAAAACGTGGACTGTCCGGGGTTCCCTGAGGACTGGGCTGGGAAATACTGCATTAGAGGACTGACCGGTTGAATAGTCCTCTAACCTGACCTAAAGGTTATCCCGAAAAGCTACATGCAAAGCGTTACTGAATTAGGGGACGCCGAATTAAGCTGAAGCCTAGGAGCTGGTCAAAATTATGTTTTTATATTGATCTGTCCAGTGATACATTTCCAACAGCCCTTTGGGGAAGAAACAGTAAGCCATCTTGGCTAATAGCCTCAGTTAGGAAGCTGTTCAACCCAAAGCCACCCACAGAAAAAGCAGAACAATCAGGCCATTGACTCAGTAAATACGATCAATCCCACAAGATGTCAGGCATCTCCATCAAAACCACCCCCGGCGCGTCTGCGTCTGTATGGGCTTGTCACGCTAAAGCGGCCGATAATTAAGCCGCATCACATAACGAGTTCACACTACGAGAGGGCCAAAGGGCGAGAATTAGACGACGGCACCAGCACCACCCCCCCCGCACGCATGCTGGAGAGCGTGGGAGACAGGTAATATAAGCACAGCTGAAAGACAGCCTGCGTCCCTCATAAGCACACAGTGCCAAGAGGCCCAAGGGAGGCGTTTTAGGGTGTCTACGCCGCGGCCAGCAGGTCTGGGTGCCTGCGAGAGCCGGACTTTGCTTCTTCAGCAGAAAAAGGCCTCCAGGCTGGAGACACTTATTACGAGCTGAATTCTTTCCACCCTGCAATTTCTGGGTCTCTCACTGCCCCCACCCCCCAACAGAACATCTGCTAAAGGTCTTCAAGGTTGGCACTGGCCATTAACGATAATTAAATCATCAGTCTAATTAAATAAACGAGGGGAGGCTGGAACAGAAGCCAGAAATACCTCACTGGCCGGATCGTTGGGTTTTTAATGTCGAGGTGGAGTTCTGGAGGAATGAAGTTAGCAAGAGGGGCAGCGTGTGTTTGAGGGTAACACACACCCCCCAACAATGAATCAGCAACTGCTCCCCCAGTGTCAACAAGATGTCAAGGTGATTTATAATTTTGTTAGACCTCTATATCCACGGTGGACATGTTATATCAGGCACACAACCTCCCAAAAATCATGCCCGATACAAACCAGCAGCACTTCTACACAGTGGGCGCTGTACTCCCACCAGAAAGACCCCCACAGGAGCAGATCCCTTAGATGGAGACAGTGGCTCAGTCTCCTCCTCAGATTCAGCTACTTAAGTATTCAGGATGAGTATAAAGCAAAGACAATCTTCACCTTTGCAGAGAGATACTTCAATGTCTGTACAAAGCCAACTGTCAGCCTCAGCGACGTGGCCTGAAAAGTGAAGCAGTTCAGTGCACTCTCTGAAAAGGGAAAGCACCGGCACCCATGTGACTAATATCACCCAATCCCCCAGCATTATCACCCATGTGATTAATGTCAACCAGTCATCTAGCAATATCATCCAGCATCGTCACCGATGTGATTAATTTCGCCCAATCACCCAGAATTGTCACCCATGATTGATATTAGCTAATCATCAGGCATGTGATTAGTGTCAAATAATCCAGCAATACAAGTCCCCAGAGATGCTCACAGTATACAACCTTTATAAATCTAGCAAAATGTAGACTTCTATTAAACTCAAGCTTCCCCAATGGAAAATGTCTTCAGTGTTTTTCTTCTGTTTCCAATTTTTGCATCGGATTAATTAATAACATTTAGCAGTTTTCATTTCTTAGCTATAATTAAACTAATATCATCTTAAATTTTGTTAAGAGCACAGATCCAACGTCAACTGAAAATCAGTCTGAAAGTAACAGACACCACTCAGCAAATATAAAGGAAATCGCTCATGATGCTATTATATCTCAATGCCCTGGGTGTCAGCCATCGGCAACCCCCACCTCTGTGGGACGCAATGAGTCTGAAACAAATCGGCACCTGGAAACAATGTTTCCATGGTAACAGAACGCAAGTGAGCCAAGCAAGAAGGCATTTCAGGAAAGTTCACTAAAACAAACAAAACACAGTAACACCCAGGATTAAATACATATTTATAAAGTGTACTGCTTTGGAAAACAAGCAGTGAATGAAGCATTTTCCCCAAATCAAATCTAAAGTATGATGCAATTACATGTCGCATTAAGGGAAATTGAAATTACTCTAAAAAGGCTCAAGTGAGAACAAGTTCACAGGAGACTTCATGACGAATCTGGTTGCCGTATGTCTCATCAAGTCATGGGATGTGGCCAAACGGAACCGGGACGATGGATAACGGTCGGTATCAAACAAGGCCTCAAACCGTGGCCCTTTACCGTAGACGTCCGGCCATCCGTGGCTTAGGCTGAGCGACGCGCTTTCAGAGCTGCAGCGTCAGGGCCGTGGCACGGACGGCGAGCCACGGTCTGCATGGCGAGGGGGCAGAGCCCTACGCCGTGTACTTCTCGTCACCGTGCCATTGCGGCTTGTGGTAGCGCGCGTAGTTGCCGTAAAGCTCGCCGAACACGTCCCTGACCCCCGCCTGTAGTGTGGCATTCAGGAATTTGACATCCTGGGCCGGGCAGAGGTCCAGGATCCGGTAAATCCCCTCGGTCAGGTGACTCTTGATGGCCGGATGCAGCGTAACCTTGGAAACAGAAGAAGGAAACTAGTCAGTGACATGGCAAAATGGGCGGAGGGGGGCACACTCCCAGATAAAGGAACTGGGCCCTTCCTCTTAAAATAGCCAGCAGGATCTGGGTTTAATTTGAGCTTTAACACTCTGCACTTATAAGGAGAAACCTTCAGACATGCAATCAACGCAAAGGAGTTTAAAGGCGGCCAAAGTCAGCAGCTGCCTCTTACCATCCTCGTCTTTCTCTACCCCGCCCCCCCGCCTCCATGACGCGTTTTATATCTTTAACAAACATGACGGTAAATATTTCTACAGTTCTACAGCAACAAGATAACTGCTTCGGCAGGAGATGACGTCACTCTGTGTAACCGATGATCGCGCCTGGGAATGTGACACCACTGAGCGCCCTGAGGGGGCGGAGCCCACCCGCGGAGGGATGCCCCAGGCCCCCTCCCATCTGGGGGCTCTCGCTAATGGCCGCTGACCCCCTGGGATCGAGGGCCCCTCCCACTTGCAGATGCTACATCAAGCACGATCCAATTTCTGTTTTTTATTACAGCTGTCAGCATTCATAAGTTAAACAATTTTAAATTAATCATAGCACTCATTAACCCTGAAAGCCCGAAGGCAGAAAGTATGTATGATATATTTAACAGAAAAAAAATGCCATATTAATACTTAAATGACGAGCGATGCGTACGGATAAATCTATTAGGGCTGTCTTTGGAGAGATGTTAGTGTAAAGTCATTGTTTGTTACATGACGCTTCAGAATGCACTGCACAGAGCTGGCTCCACATCGCTGTCAGCGTCTTCCATGCCCGGGAAGGTACTTTGCAAAAGGCATCAAGACGGACACCCACCGGGACACCCACCGGGACACCCACCGAGACACCCACCGAGACACCCACCGAGACACTCACCGGGACACCCCCCGAGACACCCACCGGGACACCCACCGGGACACCCCTTGGGACACCCACCGAGACACCCCTCGGGACACCCCCCGGGACACCCCCCGGGACACCCCCCGGGACACCCACCAGTTTATGAAGGCCACGGTCACTACAGGATCCAAGTCACACATGTGCTGCCGATCTGAGTCAGCCGTGTTAAACTCTTACTGTATTACACTATTCAAGTAATAAACCTGCACCCTTACTAATTATAGGAAGTTAAAGCCCATGTCATGAATTTGCATATATTCTCACAAAATGGCTAATTGCCTTTAATTGTCTGTATTGACACTGGCAAAGCCGCTCACAGGAACTGGGCAGATGCTTCGTCGCATTTAGCTTGCTTTTATTTAGTTTTCAATCTTAGTTGTTTTTTTGGCTTTAGTTTCTGAATGGGTCACTCTAAGGGCCGAGGAGAGCATCACCAGTGGCTGGGCTGGACTTTGACAAGACGATGCGAGGGAGTTGGGTGCAGCGTCATGGAAACGCACCACGGAAACCAGGCTTCCTTTCAGGACCAGACAACAGGACCAGGCTAACAAGATCTCACCCGGAGATGAATGATGTCACCCCTGGACTGGACATTCACCCAATTACAGACGAGGCAGATACCCGCACACCCTGCTGGTGGCTTACCTTCTGCAGCTCACAGACGTACTGTGCCACCACAAAGCTAGACAGCACGGTGAAGCCCTCGGCGGCAGTCGCGATGTGCGTGTACATCCTCTCCACCAGACGTGCACATTTCAGCAACACCTCCATCTCCTCCTCCGACCCTGGGCGGGGGGGTGAGAGGGGAACATGAGCTTTAGGAAATGTTCGGCACAGGAGAGTTTCCTGGACTTCTTCGGTGTGATGTTAAAGACTATGGACACACACTCCACACACTTCCAGGCTCTCCCGAAGCAGAGCGCCCCCAGGTGGAGGTCTGCGCCAGCACACCTTGGACACTGGGTTGAGAATGTGGGTCACGAAAACAGCCAGAATTTTTCAAACAAGCACAAATACACCCACAGAGACAAAAAAAACCCGCAGGCAGCTTCTTGGCCTTGGTGGTAAGAATCCTGCACAGCAGGTCCTAACAAGGCCTTATTAGCACTCTGAGAGTTTGGACCCAACATCAGCTGCGAGCTGAGATTTCAGAACTGGCCTGTCGAAACGCAAAACCCTCACACTTCTGTGCCCCAGCTGAATAATCAGGCTTAAGGGCTCAATGATCCCTGAAATATGATGCAAGCAAGCCCCCCCCCCCCCCATCTGACTGGAGCCTGAAATGGACCAACAGGAGGAGAGAGAGAAAGAGAGAGAGAGAGAGAACTCTCAATATCCCTGATATCATCAGAGTAGGTACCCCACTGTAGGTATTACACTGGAAATGCCAAAAATCATCGAGTTTCACAGCAATTTATCACTAGTAAATGTGCTGAATTCCAGCCGTATATGAGGAGAATTTAAAGAAAAATAAATGATGATATGGCAGTTCTCCAGGTGCCTGTTAATGGGGTGGACAGGCGAGCTGAGGCTTCATCCTGCAGTAACCTGAAGCTCATCAGGCCCTCAGCCCCTGTCCCCTCTATGGATTTAGCAGGTCCAGCTGACCTCATTCCGAGTCGGGCAGTGATCCAGCACAGCAACACATGTGCGTTCCCAGGGCCAAAAGAAACACTAACACTGCCGCATCATTCCCAAGTTCCACAACGGAATCGGGTTCCACACAGAGGGTCTAAACTTGCTAAAAGACGGTGGTTAGAAGACCAACCTTAGAGCTTTAAGGTCGGGCCAAAATCCACAGGAAAACCCCAGGATTAATAAGCCGGAGGGTTGCTTTCGCCTCCCTGTGTGGCTCAGGAGGGGTGTCCCATAACCACTTTATAAAATATGACATTCAGTCTTTAAATTCAAGGGACTCCCCAGAGGGTCCCCAAACAGGAACCCCCACAGACAGACCCACTGGTTCCTGCTGAAACCATTATTTTCTGAAACAACATTACAATCCAGTCTGTGTTATCCTTTGCCCTATCATTTGCACGCTTATGAATTTTTTTAATCTGTTCGGGCACAAACTTCCAAAAATCACACGGAAGACGACCAGCTTTGCTCCATGCCTAGCATGCGCTGCTAGGTGCGAGTCATTACCTGTCCTTAGTTGCAGGGGGTCTCCAAAACAAGGCTGCCCACCCCTGCTGCTGAGGATCTACCACCCTGCAGGTGCCGGCATAATGTAACACAGCTGATGCAGATAATCAGGCCCCCCAGTAGCATCTCAGCATCAGAACCAGCTACAGCTCGGAAAAAATTAAGGGACCACAGCACAATTTTTTGTTTCACTCATTTCTCCATTTATAGTTATGCATCTTCTCTGCTTCTCTTTAGGGGCAGGCAGGTGGTGTAGTGTTTAGGGAAAGATTGCTGGTTTGAGTCCCCGACCCACAATTACCGCTGAGGTACCCTGAGCAAGGTCCCGTCCCCAAGCACTGCTCCCCGGCGCTCACCTAGCTGCCCCCTGCTGTGTCACATTGTCACATGGGTTAAAAGGGGCTAAAAGCAGAGGACACATTTCGCTGTTGCATTCTGGGGTGGGTCAACAATGACGATTAATCACCTTCACTTTAATTAAGGGCTTCTTCCTGGCTTTATGGGACTTCAGTCATGCTTCTAGGAGCCTGATACTCACTGTCCAAGCTGTGCACTTCACACCATGAGGCACTGCTGGATAAGTTGACAGTCATCTCTGGCATTAGAAAGTCACTTCGGCCCATTACCTGACTGGTTTATGGTCATTCCCAATGTGTCCTGCTTCACATTGTTCTTGTGTAAGCTACTGCTGTCTTAGAAACGTTGAACCTGGAAGCAACCTGCCACTCAGTGTAGCCTTCTGCCAGCAGGACCAGGATTAAAGCTACGTTTGCACTAAAACTGAGACCCTTCTGAAGGGCCTGAAGGTAGATCTCCATGGTAGGGCTCCTGGCGGTATATCTCCATGGTAGGGCTTCTGGCAATAGATCTCTGTGGTAGATCTCCATGGTAGATCTCCAGGAGCAGGGTTGGGCAGCCCTGCTCTAAAACCACACAGACATGTCGACTGAATCTGCCGATTCCATTTCCTCAGTAAAACCCGTCTAGCAAAGGATTTCACTCGTTCAGGAAAAAACACGCCCAACACTGACATCCTGGT
Organism: Petrocephalus sullivani; assembly: GCA_026780845.1. Taxonomy (NCBI): domain Eukaryota; kingdom Metazoa; phylum Chordata; class Actinopteri; order Osteoglossiformes; family Mormyridae; genus Petrocephalus; species Petrocephalus sullivani. Next base: position 2,292,055 of record JAODKM010000058.1, on the reverse strand, counting down.
AGCAGACAACCGTGATAAAGTATCATGAGATTAAGCATGTTGACAAGAGAGGAACACTCAACCGAAGAGAGCGAATTTCAAGCATGTCATACTACCGTCCCAAAATAGTATGCTTGTGTTGATGGCGGAAGGTCAACGGACTCAGCCGCACGTGGAGCCGAGCCTGACAGCCAGAGCAAAGCTTCTCGGCAGAAATAAATCCAGGCGTACGTCCCGATCCTGCTGCCGTTCCTCATGACATTTATTCATTGTATTGCTGAAAGTATAATTGATTGGGGAACCTTCCGGAACTTCTGAAGCCTGATCCACGGGTCAAGAATCAGACTAGTGAGCCTTTTGGAACTGCGAAACACCGACTACCTCGCTGACAGTTTTGGGATTTCCCTGATCTCCTTTTGGAATGTAATCCATGGGGACCAGGACTCATTTCCTGCACGGCTTGCTGGGAAAAATGCTCAGGGACCGGACAGAAAAGTCTTTTTGACTGAACTTCTGCGACAGGATTGCAAACCTGCCGTCACAGAGGGCCTGGCTGTCCCCTGCCGGGACGGCTCCGTTTATAACTCACGGATCCGCGAGTAGTCGTGCAGGTGACATCGCCAGTTCTGTCGCGATGTTTGTGAAATCTGGCGCGCTCCAGTTAAAGCTTTGCTTCTTCAGACGGACCCGGCGACAAGCCCATTTTCAGAGCCGCGGGTGCAGCGTGGCGGCCGGGCGGGGGTGTGGCCGGAATCCAAACCTACCTCTCTCTTCTTCCCCCTTCTGCCGCCCTTCCTTCATGACGGAAGCCACCAGCCGGAAAAAGCAGTTCAGGAAGGAGGGGGCCGCCTTCAGCATGGCCTGGGGAAGGAACATCATCACCGTCACCTCCGTCACCGTCACCATCACCTCCGTCACCTCCGTCACCGTCACGGAGGCGGATCAAAGGCGCGCTCCGCCATTTACGGGTTAATGCGACACAGGAATGCCTGGTGGTATACCTTCTATGCACTGCTGCCTGATGATGACTTAAATGAGGACGGAGCCTGAGGGACCTCGGGTACGCATCATCCCCAACCCCCTCCCCACCACCACCGCGGCCGAAACCAGAGGCGTCGGCTTCAAACAGGGCGAAATGTGGACCAAGGCCACTCAGTCCCCAGGAGCCCTTTCTGCAAGTCGTCAGCAAACAGCCAGAATGATAATAGCTTAGAAACCCCTGCCCCAAAGTGCCCCTGGGTCCTCCCATCTGCCCAGGCTTAGCTGCCCCATCAGCAGTGCTGGGGGCATTTTCGGCAAGGTGGGACAGTGAAGGGGGGGGGGGGAGGGGAAGAGAGTGAAATTCAGCATGTTAGCTGCGAGGCTCGTGCTGTACTCCCACTCATGTCAATAGAGGTGGAAGATTTTGAAAATGAGCATGAGGGAGCGAGGGAGAGGGAGGGAGAGGGAGAAAAACCGGAGAGAGATAGCCAACGACTCCTTCCTTCCGGACGACCGATGCTCGCCAGCGAACGACAAACCCTATTTAAAAGGGAACAGGCGTCACCAAAGGAATACTGCTTTAAAGACTGATAGTAAATTTTGCCTAAATTTAAGGCAGCTAGACAGGAAGCTTTAAACCATTTCCTGAAGAGCGCCTGTCCCATGGACGGCCGTGGCTTTGCCATCGTTTACTGGCTGTTTATTCCCATAAAGCCTTTTCCTAATTATCTGCGCTGCTTCCGGCCGTAAAGACACTGGAACCGACTGTTAAATAGAAGCAGGAGCTCTTTCTGACTGGGGGGGCAATTTTACTCAAAGGGGAAAGTAAAGGAATCCATATGCTGACTCATTGCTCCAAGCTGGGGGGGGGGGTGCAAATCGTGGCATGAGAAGGCAAGACTTGTCCCTGCAGGGTGATGAACTGCCCCAGAACAGGGAGCTTTGTGTTCCAGAGCAGCACCGCCCCACCGGAGCCCCGGCCAAAAGGCGCCCACGGTGGGGGGCGGGGGGCAAAAACCCCAGACAGACTTCTGAGGAACATTTCCGGGGCCGTATCACTGGGCATTTAAGATCCTTTGGTTAGTATCCCGGATAACTATTCTAGTTTCCTACACAGAATTAATCTCAATTGGAGTGAAACTGAACACAATCCCATTTTCATGCCTCCGCAGACACTCAGGAAGGAGAGCCTGTATGAGGAAACTAACCGGCCTCAACTCATTAGGCTCTGGACTTCCAGAAGACAGCTGGCTTTAAAAGCCCACTGTGGGTGGGATCCACACAAACTGTCAATATCAGTAAATTTGCATCCCATTGGTTACTTTGATTCAAATGGGAGAAAGTTGGGCAGAGATTGGCAGAACAGGATAATCCCGCCTACAGGGGTTTTCTGGGCACACCGGCGGACGCACCTGGGGATGGCACTGGATGATGGCAAACAGGGCCTCGTGGGCAGCAAGGAAGGCGGAGTATTGGACCTGTGGCGACGGGTGATCCAGCGGGACGAAGTGCAGGGCACCGAGAGCCAGGCTCACATGATGCGGGTTCCGAAGAAGCCCCTCCCCCCGGCGGAGTAGGACCGCCAGGCCCTCCAGGGTCGGCACTGTCAAGACGTCCGTCAGCGCCCTCTGCCTGCAGGACTCCTTCACTACAAACTAGCAAAAGGGAACTTTGTGTAAATCACCAGGCAACACGTAACACCGGCAATATCAAAAGTGTGTGGAGCCTGGAGCGGAAATGGCCGGACTGGCCTCAGAACAAGCGGAGGCAAACACACACGCGCCTTAAGAGAGCGTACGCTGTTCTGATTAAACACGCTTCAGAGAGCGTGCTCCTTCTGATCAAACACTCGTCACAGAGCGCCCCTTTCCATTCGGCACACTCCACAGCATGCGCTCCTCTGCTCCAAGCAGGGGCCCGCGTCAGGAGCCGGCGGCCCGGGTACTCACCGCCATCGCCGACATCATCTGCGGCACGGTGACCCAGAAGGCCCTGCGATGGCTTTCCGGGAGCAGACAGCCGGCTAGCAGCTTGATTGCTGTGACAGCCCACCGCACCTCCTGAAAGACACGTTGCTTAATAAGTGGCGGGCTCCAAGCCTAACACGTCCGAGGCTGTCTGTGGCGATATGCCAATTCCTTGGGCTGGAAAGCTGACAAAGGGCGTTTCTACACCCTAGCACATTGGCTGCTTGTTAGCTTGGTGTCTGGTACTTCAATCACCATCACTAGCCTCTAACCTGCCAAATACGCAACTGCAATTTGGCCCCGTCAGTAGTAGCTTTTCACGTGATTAGTGAGGTAAGACACACAAATGGGAGACCCGTGCTCATCCAACACAGCCCTTCGGCGATAAGTGGAGCCTCTTTAAGGAAAACCCCTTTAGGTGCTTACTAGGGCTGATCGCGATTTTAAACAATGCAATTAGCAAATCACAAAGGCCGAGATTTAGGATATGCATCATACAGCACGTACGACCCAGGGTTTAAAACTGTCATGAGAATAGTTTTGCGAATTCATTCCATCCTCCTTGTGTGACAGTCAGTCTCACCAATCAGAAGTGCCGTGCTCCTCGCGTGCCAATCATACTCACCAATCAGAAGTGGCCCAAAGTGACTGTGTATACACCCACAAACAACAGACACGTGAAACCCAAGGAAAACGTTACATTCGCAGCGTAAAAATATTGTTTCTGCTGCTGAGCCGTAAGTGAATTACCTACCTATTTAGTGGTCAGAGATTGTTCACAGAAAGGTCCAATTATTAGGGGTCCGAGCAGCGTTAGCCGCAAGATCCCTGATGTTTTTATTACTGGAATTTTTTTATATTCATTACTTTATTTAACTTAACACATTTGCGGCTTCTGTGATAGTAGTTTCATGCGTCACTGTTCTCTGCTAACTGGACCCTTGTGTACACGGGACTTTCCAGAAGCACTTTACTAAGGATAAAAAAGTGGTAAATATACCATCACCTTACCATGTTCAGGTTGCTAGAGAATTGTTCTCTGGATTTATTCGGTGTATGTTCTATATAATTTTTGTTAGAATAAACACATTTTGGATTCAGTTAATATATTTCCATTCTTATATTTAGATTAATGTAAAGCACAGTTCAGATTTCAATGCACAGTTGTGCTCAATTACAGTTGTTTTATATACACATAGTGAATGACAGTTTTTAAAAAGATCGCAAATCAAATCGTAATCAAAATAGCTGTCAGATAAATGGCAATCTGATATTTTCTTAAAGTCGTTCGGCCCTGGTGGAAAGTCATTCTTCCGAGAGACTGGCTTGTGTATAAAAGTCTCTAAGCAACAATCACTAAATATTTATATGTTTTCTGCAGTGAGAAGAGTGTCATATAGCAAGGATCGAAACATTAAAGACTGATGGCTTGATCTGAGTTAGGAAATGTCACAGTTCAGCTGGCTCTTTGGGATTCCCACATCCCATTGGCTGGAGTGCCTTAGTATTCCTGCAGCTCATTGGCTGGAGTGTCTTGGAATTCCTGCAACCCATTGGCTGAACACTTCCTACTTCGAGGGCTGATGTTAACCAAATTCGCTGGGCAAAAATACATAATGAAGGCATTCGTGAGCCACACCCATGAGTGACAGTTAGCTATCTGTGTCCCATGGGAGTGACTGCTGATCCCTTGATCAAAACATTTAATAAACTGCTGTTAAAACGATGGGTTGAGTTTGTTCTCCAAGTCTTTGGAGAAAAGCTGCTCGCAGTCAGCAGAATATGTAAGTGATGGAAAAACAAGCCACCTCTATTCGTGTTGTGCAAACATGACGCCACTCGAAGAACCGAACCGACAAATGAGGTACCATAAAGCAGACGGACGCGACCCACCATGTGCCGGCCAGCCGAGATCCAGCGTGTGCTGAGGTCATCCCCCACCAGCACCAAGAGCTGCTGGAACTGCACAATGGAGCTCCCAGTCACCAGCTGAGCCAGCAAGTCCCCAGCCGCGGGTTCGAGCTTCCTGACATCCGAAGCGGACAGCCAAGGTGCTGAAATGGGACAGCAGAGCAAGGTCTGGGCCGCGATCCACGAGTCACTCAAAGAGAGGAGATCCACCACCTCCATTTAGTCACAGAGGAGGCACTTACAGGAATACAGTAAACCAGCATCCTAAAAGGCCACTTTAATGGCTTGGGAGGACAAGCCTAACAGTTTAAACATCACCCAGCAATAATAGATGTACTGATCAGCAGCGTAGTCCTCAAGCTTGATGAGAAACATTGGGTAAAGGTCACCCCCCTTCATAATATAACAGGACTTACAAGGATCTAAATGAGTGAACCATTTAATTCTGGTAACACTGGTCCAAAGCGATCTGCCACCTTGGCCCCATTACAATAGTCTTCTCCTGCCTTACAGTTAAATCAATTTCCCACACTGATATATAATCACTACTGTGTGCCAGACTGCAGATATGAATACTGATACCAGCATTACCTTCCAATAGTAATTTGATTTAGCAACATTGAATTAACTATCATCGGGAGAACCTGGAAATACATCATAAAATTCTTTCCAGCTTTACTGTTCATTTGTGTTAGCGATGCTGCTGTTGTCACAGTACCAAGGAAACCATACGTATATTTCAGAAAAACATTTTAAGCTTATCGCTTTTGCTCTATAGTGTTTTATAAAGCCTATCCTAACCCATCTGTTTGGGGCAGCGGTCGCCAACGCGTTAACCGTAAGCTACTAGCAGCCCACAGGGAGCCAAATAATTTTTTTCGCTGAACAATGGCGACCCCTAGATTAAAGACTTCAACCAAACCACAATGGACCAAGTCAGATGATGGACTGGTCAGAACCAGGACACAAAACTGCACTTCAAATGTTGCAGGCTAAAAAAAGCACAACATGCATGAACTGAGACAGACTACAAGTCTCAAAGTGCCTCAATGGGGTCAGATGGTACCTGAGAGAAGCTTCTTCAGGTTCTGCACCAGCAGCATGCTGTAGTCCTCCTGCTCAGGGTCTTTGGTGCTCTGGGCAGCCGAGTGATACGCAGTAAGGAAGAGGAGGGAGGAGGTGAGGAAGCTCATAGGGCGGGGAGAGGAGCTCAGCTCCCTCAGGATCTGCAGCGCAAAGGCCCTGCAGAAGTCCATATGATGATAGACCACTGGGGGATCGTCTTCCTCTCCTCCAGTCAGGCTGGCCACCCGCGCTAACTCAGCCTGCAGCATGACTCTCACCACCTCCACAGTGAAGGACTGGCCCAGAATGCCGCAGGTCTCCTGCCTCAGGCTGGCCTGGACTGCAGACCCCATAGAGACAACAACCTTCTCCACCAGTGGGATGAAGGTCTCATCCGTTTGCTTGTTTCTGCCCAAGTTAGAAGAGATGGTCTGGCACAGGGTGCTGAATGTGGCCAGGAGCAGCTGGAGAGGTAGCAGGCGCTTTGTGTCCCTGGTGTCACAGACAGAGGATGAGACTTGGACCATGACCTTACTCTCCAGTATGAAGGAGGTGAACTTCTCAAGATTGAGACGGATACTTGTCTTTCTGTGGATGATTGTTTGAATAAGACAGCCAAGAAAGTTCTGGAACACCTCCAATAAATCCAGCCAAAGAGAATGGTCCAGGACATTGGAGAAAATCTCTTTGTCATGGGAAATTAATGAGGTTACAATAGCTTCTAAAAGAACATTTCCATAGATAACTTTCAGGACAGAACCCCTGTTTCTTCCAGACTCCCATGATGCCATGAGACTGTAAACCTCCTTCAACAGTTCAATAATTTTATCGTGTTCCACAGCTGAGTCACACTGAGTCACTGTGGCTATGAAGAGCAGGAGCAAGAAATGCTCAGCGTGATCTTCGGGAGACACGGCATCCGGCCTCAGGACTCTACATGCCTTCAGTAAGTGAAGAAGCTCCTCAGTCTGGATCTGTGACAGAGTTATGGTCACACCAGCCCTCAAGGAACTCAAGATGTCATGGGCAACACGCTCCAGCCGCTTGCATGCCAGAGGCTCGTCAGCAGAAGCATCATGAAGCCTCGTGATTGGTGCTTCTCTCGTTCCATTAGCTCCCGCGTGCACCACCTCCATAAATAGCGAGAGCGCCTTCAACTCCGCACTCTCTGGGGACAAGGAGAGGATTCCTATGGAACGCCTTATGAAACGTCTCACTACAAGAGAGTACAGAGGAGTTAACTCAAGTAGAACCATATTGTCAAGCAGCTGCTTTGAAATGAGCGTCATAGAGAGACAAGTATCTTCAGCAGTTCCATCTAGAACATCTGTCTGCAGCAGAGAGTTCACAAGAACATCCGCAACATGACCCAAGTCATCTTCAGTCAGGTATGGGGCAATCAAAGCCAGGTTTGAGGTCACATGAAACCAATGGGCCACAGGATATTTGAAGGTGTCCACAGTGCTGATCTGACCATCCCACACTCCACTGCCCACCTCCAATGTGCTTCTCCCCACCCCCACAATAAGCTGGGAGATTCTGCGGAGAATGTTTTGACCTTCTGAAGCTGAAGATGCATCAGTGCTGAGGAGGATCAGCTTCATTCTCTGGAGAGCCAGGAGCTCCTGCAGGAGCCGGCACGTTGAGCCACGCTGCTGGAACTGACACTCCACCTGCTCCCACTGGCTCACAGCTACACATGGGAGGTGACAGACATTCTCCTCCACAAGGCCACGGCAATCTTCTTCAATCACCGACACATATCTGCTGCAGTGGATCTTGAAGAGCGTGTCCACTTCCACCAGAGTGTAGCTGAGTAACAGGGTCGTCTCAAGGACCTTCTCAAACCACAGTGAGCCAGACTTGCTGCCTTGTAGGTGCTGTAGCAAAGATTTTATGACCTTGACCATTTCCTCCATGAGGCTTTGCGCACGCTTGATCACAGGCATGGGTGTGGTGTTGTCCATGGTCCTCACACTGAAGAGCACAGAGTTGAGGAGCACGCTCAGCGAGAAGAGCTTCAGGGCCAAGTCCTCCTGTCCCTCGAGGTCTATCAGGAGACAGCTCTGTGCCTTCTCCAGAATGAGGGAGCACATTTCCAGACTTTGGCTATGGGGGGTGTCCAGGACACTTTCCCTCAGGCTCTTCTGCAGGGTTGCCGTTAGGATAGGAGGACGCAGTTCGTCTGCCGCAGGCCGGCAAATGACCTCCAAAGTCTCCTGCAGCAACCTGGGAAACTGCCGTAACTTTTCATACGTCTGGAAGATGGCAGTGATGAGAGCCTCGCGGGCCCTGACCACGCGCTGATCCATACAATCGGCATCGATCCAGGCCGAACACACCAGCTCATCCAGGTCCGGTTCCACGATCAGGTGATTCAGCGAGAGGAGAGTCTTCAGGCAGCGGTACCAGGCCGGAATGCTGGGCTGCACATGGCTAAACAACAGCTGGGCGACTTTCCTGTAGAAGCCAAACTGAACCTCCCCGTCCTGTATCCTGTCTGCTGCAACGTTGTAGATGTCTGCAGACAGGCTGAAATTCAGGAGGTTCTCCAGAGCCAGCAGAGCAAGGCTCCAGTTTCCAGGGTCGAAGGTGCCCTTGACAGTCAAGGCTTCGGTCAGGTCCAAAGCAGCAGTGAGCCGTGCCAGCAAATGAAAGCACACCAACTTATTCTCACCACCTTTGCCGAAAGAGTCCAGGGAAAACTTGAAAATCAAAGGCAGGGAGTTTGATTTCACAGCAAACTGAAGGGAAGGGTCACAGAACCCAGGCTGACTGAGTTTCTTTAGGATAGTGCTGACGGGAGACAGCAAGCCCTTACTGATGGGACCCCTTTTGGCACCTGTCACCTCCTTTCCGGGAAGAAGCTCTTCCCTGTATGAGGGCAGGTGGTCGAGAGTGAAGAGAGCCGACTGCAGCACCGCATCCACCTTGCTGCGAATCTCTCTGCTCAAATGGTGCCGGATTCGGGTGTCATCGTCTGCTCGCCACGCCCGCACGGCCAACAGGTGGCGTAGCAGGAGGAAAGGCTGGAGCAAGTGAGTTGTGACCTGGGTGAAAACTCGGTTTGGGTTGGTCTGATGCCGCTGGACCAACTGATAGCTGCACAAAGTCTGGTGAAAGACCTCAAAGACCTGGGGGGCCAGGGCCTGGCCAGCGTTCCCCGGGCCAAGCTGGGAGCAGGTCAGCGCGCACAGCCTGCACACCAGCTCCACCAGGAGCTCATACTTTGCAGAGTAGGTGGCTGAGAGCACAGGAGAGGCCAGGATGCCCTGACAGCAGCTCAGCACGGTGGAGGTGCCTATAAGACAGGTTCTCGAGGCACATTCCAGGACCCGCTCATTAATAACCTGGCGACAGAGACAGGAAGGGAAACCGGGTTGCCATATTTTCAAAACATCCACACAGAACAGCAAAAACCCAACAACCGTTTCCTTAAGAAGACAAACATGAAAATAATATGATCAAATACCTGAGCCAATGCTAAACGCAAGCCGAGGCTCTTCCCCTGGTTCTGTGCCTTCAGCAGCTTCTTGCTGTGTAGAATGTCGTCCAGGTAGGCCCACAGGCCTGCCACGACTTCCTGAGGAAGCTCCACCTTCTTACTGTAATAACCGGTCAGGGCATGACTCGTCCAATCAAAGAGCAGCTGCAGAGCCAATGGGAGGCACACACAGGAAGGGTCAGTGATAACATGCAGCGGCCCTTCAGAGAGACTGGGGGAGACCCCGCCAACACTGTGTGAATGAGGCCTTACCTGCTCTTTGTTGGGCAGGACGCACTGCGGGGAGATCCACGCGAAACGGGCCAGCTTCAACTTGTCCACCCAGGATGTCCGGTGGCCTTTCAACTTCAGATGGATGCCGGAGTAGATGGCAGCCATGTTCTACGTACTGCCAGCTTAGAAAAGAAAAGCACTCGACATGTCAAAATCATTACTGGAAGTCAATCACTGCAACATAACTGTGAATTGCTAGTGTTGCTAAGTTCCTTGGCTTCCACATGAAGATTGAATTGCTTTTTTTTCTTTGCCACAAGAGGGAGACGTTTCATTATGTACTGTACATACGTACAAGAGTCGTAGTTTCTCTTTAAATCCCAAGGCGCAAAATAAGAAACCTTAAATTAATTTTTGAAAATAATAGACAGCTACGTTCCAGATAGCGCTAGTGTTCTACTTTATTAGTGTGTTAATATTAGTAAAAAAAAAAATAAATAAATAAAGGTGTAGTTTTGTGTTAAAAAAGCGACAATTGTCACCACAAGTTGTACTACAGTGTAAATGTAGTTGTCACATGAATGAATCACACCGTAAACAGTGAGACACAGCTATTGTTTTGCAGGAGATTCGCAAAAGAGGAAAATTAATTACAGCCGTACAATTCTGTTCTCAATACTAATGAGACCGGGGATGGGAATCACTGATATCAGTAATTAGGATAAGATCCCCGCTAACAAAGCCATGAGAATGGTATTTAATCGATTTGGAAAAAACGTAAACCGAGCACCCATAAGCCGATAATAGCAGTAGTTCTATTTATTTTTTTACAGCAAATAGATGCGATGCTACAGCTGCTAACGAGTAGGCTAACAATACTCAGCACTTTAAACTCTATGCACATGCAGCTATCTACATGCAAATTCTGCATTTAAATAATATTCTTCTTATTTTTCTTTGTTGGGTTTTATGGCGTTTGTCAAATTTAATTAATATTATTTAAATGAAGTTTTTTATAGAAGCACTACCCAACTTACGATTGCTGTCCAAACACGTGAGCCTGAGCGGCATGGAGCGGCGACCTCTCACCCCCTCTCAGCCCCGCCCTCCGGCACCCAGGCGGAACTAGCCGATCGACGATCGCCCATGATTGGTTAGGAAAGTTTGGCACTTCTTGAGGAACGACTAGCCTTAGGCTGGTTTTGGAATAACTATCAAAGTTACGCTGTTTAAACTATCAATTTTCCACACCTCCACTTTCGCGTAAGAAATACAGATGTAAATATTTCTATATGTTTAGTGAAGTGTATTATTTACGATTTAAAGTATGATTATATGGGCTAATGCTTTGTCCATATAAGCAGACATTTGTTTAAGTATATGATATCAGGTGTTCTATCATGGAAATTAAATCAAGTCAAGCCAGTAAAATATAAACTCGCACGAGGTATAATAAAAATGAAATTATTTTAATTAAAGTGGCTGTTGCCTAAATAGCCTTCGCGTTGTTTGTGTAGTCGGTTATGGTCTATCTCAGTGAATGATTAACTTTTCTGGGCGTGTTCTGGTGCAGCCTCAACTCCCTTATCGTGCACACGTGTGCCTGCAGATTGTGTTAATGACAATAAAAATTGAATTGAACTGAATAGCAAAGGGGGGCTACGCTGGGGGCAGCGTTGGAGTCTCGGCCACGGCTCCGTGTGTGTGGCGTTTGCATTCCCCCCCTCCCCCCCCCCCCCCCGCCCCGGCCCCCCCGCCCCGCCCCGCCCCCGCCCGCGGGCGGGGC
>JAODKM010000058.1:2255776-2278798 GCA_026780845.1 Petrocephalus sullivani | reverse complement strand
TGCTTAGCTGTAATATGCATTATTCTGGCATGCAGTGCTTAGCTGTAATATGCATTATTCTGGCATGCAGTGCTTAGCTGTAATATGCATTATTCTGGCATGCAGTGCTTAGTTTTAATATGTAAAGCATGCATATTGGTGTACATGGCTTTTTGTCACCTGTGCTCAGTGGTTTTTAACGAGGTGGACAAGTTAGGAAAACGATAGAAAGAAAACCTCCAGCCAGACTGTCGTCTGCTCCTCCTCATCAGTGCCCACCATTCTGCGGGGGCTTTTAACTCCGAACCTGGTAACCCCTATCCCCCCCCCTCTCTGTAGAGCATGTCAGATGGTTCAGGGCATTAATGTTTATGGGCTCCAAGGGGGTAAGCTTATTATTTGCAGCGCTAAGTCAGACTTTCTGAACTGGTCTCCCTTGAAAATCAGCAGTTTGAGCTGCATCTAGTGCAGACCAACACCACCTCAGAGATGTAGCCTCCGGCAGACAGGCTGACATTGCCGTCTCCATGTCACTCTCCAGCGTCTGTGGGATTCCTGGTCATCTCCAGCACGGTCACCATGTCAGCACCCTTCTTCTTGGGCCGGGTGATCGACACCATCTCTACCAGCTCCGGGGCGGAATTTAATGCCTCGCTGACGTCTCTCTGTGCCGTGCTGTCTGGGGTCTTCCTGATGGGGGCCGCTGCCAACGCAGCCCGCGTCTACCTCATGAATATCTCCGGTGAGTCCCGGGCACGCATGTGTCCCCTAGTCGCTCAGTGTGGGGTTCCTGGCTTAGCACCAGTGTTTTTAGCTCTAAGGGCCCCATCTGTATTAGTGTAGTATGTATTACGGTTACATTTAATTGATTTATAGTTCAGCTGTGTCCTATACAGTGAATACAGCCTGCATGATTGTAGCTGATTCTTAATTTCGAGCTTGTATGCCTGGTTTTTGTGTAGGCCTGTGTGTGTAAATGAAGCTCTCCTGTCACAAACTGACTGTAACGAAACTTGTCTTGTCTGTGGTAATTTTTCCAGGAGCGCAGATTGTGAGAAACTTACGCGAATCCCTTTTTTCCTCGATTTTGAGGCAGGAGTTGGGCTTCTTCGACTCGACGCGCACGGGCGAGCTCATTAACCGCCTCTCGGCCGACACGGCGCTCGTAGGGCGCTCTGTCACCGACAACCTCTCCGACGGGCTCCGAGCCGTCGCCCAGGCAACGGCAGGAGTCGGCATGATGGTGAATGCTTAGAGTATTAACCTGAGGGCACGCCTCCCCTTTGTTCATTTCTCATTTACTTATATATAATCAACAAAATATTGACTTTTAGCGTCATGTTTGCTATTCATATTTTTGCACGTCCCACACCATATGCTCGGAAATGGCTTGTAAGAAACTGAATTTATATTATTGAACAGTGGGATTCCCCATTTATTCCCTACTTTCATCAGATCCAGCAGTTAATTACTCATCCAGCGTTGTGGAAATTCCCCGGTTTCTCTGTGAGAATTTCCCGGAGTCTTGCATATAGTTTTTCAATAAACCCGTTTGACCAAAGGGCGCGTTTTACATTCCTTAATCATGTGAATAGAGCAGATGACATTCCTTTGATTTGTTTATAAATAAAATATTTTATGATGGCACAGTGATAAGACTGTGCTATTTCCCCGGGCAATTTTAGCCACATGAGAAGAACAATTGTTTCTTTTTAAAAATGAAACAAAAAGATTGTCTTGTGCTTGTGTGTCTGGCACACCTTCCTGTTCTGGGGGGGGGCATTGTTTGTGCTCTGGTTCTGAACTCGCGTCTCCTTCCTCATTCTCTTCCTCCGCCAGTTTTATGTGTCCCCCAGTTTGGCCACCTTCGTGCTCATGATAGTGCCCCCGGTGGCCGGGCTGGCCGTAGTGTACGGGAGATACCTGCGCTCCCTCTCCAAGCGCACGCAGGACGCCCTGGCGGACGCCACGCAGGTCAGGAGGGCCGGGCTGCCACCATCTCGCGCAGTAGCAGTGTGGGTCCCGACCCCCAGTAGGCTCAACTGTTGGCCCCACCTCCACAGCTGGCCGAGGAGCGAATCGGCAACATGAGGACGGTGCGCGCTTTTGGGAAGGAGCTGGCGGAGGTGGAGAAGTACGGCGAGAAGGTGGGGCACGTCCTGCAGCTGGCCAGGAAGGACGCTTTGATGCGGGCGGGCTTCTTTGGAATGGTACGTCCCGGAAACGCCTTTCCACAGCCCACTGAGGGTCTCCTTGTCTTTGTCCCATTGTGTCCAGGTTATATTCGTTTGCATCCCAGCATTTGCTGGGATCGTTTGTACAAATGATTGTTTAATATCTACCACAGCCCTGCGCAGCAGCGTCTCCCAGCCCGGTCCTGGGGCACCCACAGACGCGTTTCTGGTCTGGCAGCGAGCTGGGCGTCTCTGGGTCCCCCAGGACCGGGCTGGGAGACGCTGCTGTACAGGATAAGCAGAGGGTGTTCGGCTGAGCTGCCAATGCTCAGCTGCAGCTCTGTGCTCCTGCAGACTGGCCTCAGTGGGAACCTGATGATCCTTATAGTGCTCTATAAGGGCGGCCTGCTGATGGGCGCTGATGACCTGACCATGGGCGAGCTCTCTGCTTTTCTCATGTACTCCTTCTGGGTGGGAGTCAGCGTGGCAGGTACCCCCCCCCCCCCCGGATATACAGACTTTTCACACATAATAAAATGCAGAACTTTTAAGTCAGCTGTAAATTCCTGCTTGCTGAGGGAGCGGAGAAGGTGGGTGGTGTGCGGCTCGGCGCATCTGGATGCTGCGTCTGTAATCAGAAGGGCACGGGTTTGAATCTCCTTCCCCACCAGGCTGGCTGATGACGGTAGGTGTTTAGTTCCTGTGTGTCACTGGGCCTTTTTTGCGGTTCTACAGGACTGAGCTCATTCTACTCCGAGCTGATGAAGGGTTTCGGAGCCGGATCTCGCCTCTGGGAGCTTCTGGACCGGAAGCCTGAGTTTTCCAGTAACGGTGTGTCACACGTCTTTGTCTAATTCACAGTAATTAGTCACCAACACCACACAAGGGTTTCTCATGCTCTATTAGCTAGCCAACTACTAACAAGGAGTAACCTGTTTGACTAGTCCCTTGGTCAGACTTCAACAAAAACCCAGGAGTTTTGTGTTTACTTGTTTTCAAACTGGCCACCAAATCTCAGTCCAGCTGGATTCCCCACTAAAAGGTTTTCTCCCCTGACTTTGGAGAGTCAGACTGTGGTTCCGACTGTGCCCCCCCCCCCCCCCCCAGAGGGCATGGAGCTGAGGCCAGAGCGGCTGCGGGGAGAGCTGGAGTTCCACAACGTGTCCTTTGCGTACCCGACCCGCAGGGACGCACCCATCTTCCGGCACCTGGACTTGCTGGTACCGGCCGGCTCAGTCATGGCAGTGGTGGGCTCCAGCGGCACAGGGAAGTCCACCCTGGTGTCCCTGCTTCTCAGGCTCTACGACCCCGACTCGGGTGAGGCTTCGGGGGGGGCCCCGTGTCTGAAGCATCGTCGTCATCAGTGATACTGGGAGCGCCAATTCCATGCAGACGAGGTCACGAGTTCACCTTCTGGGGGTGGGGCACGGGGCTGCAGTTATTGTACCTAAGCACACAAGCGTTAGGTTGGCGTTAGGCACGTAAGCCACAGCTAGTGACCTTGGGAACATGTGGGCTACGCTGCAGACATGTGGTGAACATGAGCGTGCAGTGAAGCCCTCCCTCTTCTCACAGGGTCGATCACCATCGACGGCCACGATGTCCGAGACCTGAATCCCTATTGGCTGAGGAAGCACATCGGCACTGTCAGTCAGGTGAGTCTGTTCCCACGGATACCATGTTGCCATGGTGATCTCAGGCTGGATGCTGACTTGGCTCCTCACAGGAGCCGGTGCTGTTCTCCTGCTCCATCGCGGAGAACATTGCGTACGGGGCGCCGGAGCCCGGCCTGGTGACAGCCCAGGAGGTACAGCAGGCCGCTCGCATGGCTAACGCCTACGACTTCGTCCAGGACTTTCCCCAGGGCTTCAACACCCTGGTGGGGGAAAAAGGCGTGCTGCTCTCAGGTGGGGCATGTTGCCATGGTTTCATCTGGGGCGCGGGGCTAAACTGTGGCACAGTTTAGTGGTGCGTTCCAGTTACCTCGGAGGTCGGAACTCGTAACTGGGAATGACATCACGCACAAGTTCACCGCGTTCCAGTACAACAAGTCGGAATACCATTTAGCGATGCCGGGGACTACAAGCACCTTAAATGTGACAGGTTATCCGGCTAAGCGGGAAATCCCAATATCACAGTATTTTGTGCATAAAAACACCCTTGCAACATAATATGGCGTGTCGACCAGTTTAATGAGCCACAAAGATGCGAGCGCTAATAAAACGACAACAAGTCCTGTTGATTAAAGGGCGCAGCCATCTTGAATTCGGAAGTCGGGTTGTGTCGATTCCTCCCAGTTCACGACTTGAAATTCCCATTTCGGGGGGCGTTCGAGTTACGAGTACAACTGGAACGCACCATAGGCTGCTAAACCTTCATGAACCTTTGAAGATGCTGAAACTGTTTGGCTGAACAAGGGGGGAGAAAATTGCCTACATTCTTAATGCGTTGAGTCTGGGACAGGAGGACAAGTGAGCATGCAGACTCGTCAGCCCCCAGGGTGGCTCTCCTGTTTTGGCCTTAAGCGTTACTTACCGAAATGGATAATGGATGGAGCGCTTTCGTTGCAGGGGGTCAGAAGCAGAGGATCGCCATCGCCCGGGCTTTGCTGAAGGTACCCCTCGAAAATATCTCACCGCTGCCCACGTTACATGGCTGTCTGAAGCTCGTGTCACACGAGTCAAGTTGATCGATTTTTGCTGTTGTTTTTTTTTTTTTTTGCATTACACAGAACCCTAAAATTCTCCTGCTGGATGAAGCAACCAGGTAAAGTTCCGTCACAGGAGCGGCAGGGTCCTACTGGGGTGGGCAGTCCGGCTATAAGGAAGCTGCGTGCCGTCATCTGCACGCTGCCAAACTGCAGGTCCCGTTATAGCAGTGCACGTAGCTCCCCATGACCAGCAGGTGGCGTGCCGGTGAAGGCAGTAGCCCAGTGCTGTTGGTGTCGTCGCTTTGAGCAGAGTGTAAAGCTGCTCCTTTGGTGTAAACCTCCCCCCCAGCGCCCTGGACACGGAGAACGAGCTGCTGGTGCAGGAGGCCCTGGAGCGGCTGATGCACGGCCGCACTGTGCTCATCATCGCCCACCGCCTGTCCACCGTGCAAAGTGCCGACGCCGTGGCGGTTCTGGGGCGGCAGCGCGTGCTGGAGAGCGGCCCGCGGGCCCAGCTGCTGGCCGATCCGCACGGCCACTTCAGCAAGCTGATGGAGAGGCAGGCCGTGCTGCAGAACAACCACAAGCCGGCCCTGTATGAGTAGGAGCCCCCGCCCCCCCTGGCCCGGGGTGGGCCCCCCGCCACCCCCCATCCAGGACTCCACAGTAACATCAGACTCTTTTCAAGACTTCATACCATTTCTGCTTTTTCTACTTGTTGGAAATGGATTATTATTTTTATATATTATGTTTCTTCTTTGAGGTGTTTTCAGGGAGGGCCCCTTTAAGGGGGTTTCCTCAGTCTCCTGTACAAATGACTAGCCCTCCCGTGACTCCTGGGTACACAATCTGGCGACCGTGGCGCCAGATGGCGCACATCTGCTATGGCGACGCAGGCCTACCCTCAGCATGGGGGGTGCAGTGTGTTAATCTCACTGCTAACGAGGCGTCGTTAACGTAGCATACCCAGAGTTCATCTCACTGCTAACGAGGTGTTGCTAACATGGCAAACAGCACCTGAAAGATGCCTGGAGTTTGGATGCCATACTATATAAGACGGTCTCACAATGCTGTCCTCTATGGTCAGGGAGTGAGGTCAGAGGTCAGGCAGCCCCCTTCTGGCAAAAGTCACTTTTTAAAGACTAATTAGCGTTTCATTCATGCTCTCCTGATACCCATTAGTTTCAGGTTGTTTCAGGGCTGTTACTTTTTGACTCGCTCCATCAATGTCATGTCCACCGGGTCCGACGCGCTCGGGGGGAGCACACAGTGGCTTCTGGGTGCCACTGTATCCAAACGGGCCCCTAATGAGCCCCGATTGAGCTGCTGGCCCGTTATTGGGGTGCTTCAGGTCATATTAACGTTACAGCCTTGGAGGAGGACATGCTCATTTCCAACAACTGCTCCCTGTGCCGGACCATAAATTTAGCAGTGGGCTCGATTCATTGAACTCGAGTTTAAGGCAAATTAATTGCGTTCCCTAAATGATTGAATAGAGGAAACTTTAAACCTCGCCCAATCTTATGTGGTGAGTTTCAGACCTAAGTGGTGATTAGAGTGTGATGTGTTCTGTGGATGGCCCAGTCAGGGCTGATTAGAGCTGGGCGTGGGGGGGCCATTGCTGGGCAGGGCATTATTGGTGTGGGCAGGATTCACCAGCAGTGATGCCCCTGGTCCCACCTGTGACCTGAAAGGGGGGGTTTCACTCCGGATTTAAAGACCCGTGATCAGACTGCTGATGCTCCTGCTCAGAGATCTGATCCGGAACCAGAAAAGCTTTCCTTTTTTCTGAGGGACATTTATGATTTTTAATATTTTACTCAGAATGTGCCTATCACACTACAGCTATTTCACAGTGAAAGGCTGTATTTGGAGACTGCGTTTGACAGAAGTTGTATATAGTAGATGATTATTTACAGAGCAAAATTATTTTAAGCAAAGATCTATTTAACAAGCATAAAAGAAATGGGGGGAACCTTCTGGGAAAGCAGACTGCTGATTAATGAGGGCTTACGGCCAGGTATGATCGACACTGTTAGCTTCCTTTGTAAATCATGCAAAAGGCTGTTAGCTGAACAAATGATGGACGTGGATACAAGTGTTAGTGATGTGCCCTTTTCGTTTGCCTGGCTAATGGTTTCTACTGGTTGGTTTTGCCTTCCAAGATATCATTATAAACAAGAGATTTAAACCGAAGATTTAAATCAAGACCTTTCTTTAAACTCCTTGCATTTTAAATCAATGTACAATATTGATCCGTTGGTGTTATTTAATCTTTGCGTCTAATTAAATCAGGAAGTATAATTGTTGGATACACATTATGTTTTCAGAAATGTTTGTAGTCCACTAGAGGGGGCTGTAACTTTCCAAAAACGACAGAAGTGTATGGCTGGTGGAGCTATAGCCGAAATGTTATTTTGTCTGAAAAAATTGACACCCACCTAATTTTAATGCCATTCTTTTTTCTTTTTTTTACCTTTCCGGAAATATTTCAGTGACCGTTTAAAGCTGCTTGGTGTGTGTTCGCATGGCTTCAAACGCTCACATCAAGGTTTTATATTGCTTTTTATAAGCTACAATAAATGTCTATTTTCGCTTTTGTCACGTATGAGGCGCCTGACTGTATGCCTAATCATGTAAATTCTGTCACCTATCGGTAGTTTTTGGTAATTCCGATCAGACCGCTAGCATCAAAATCACATGGGTGCATGATGACCAATCCAGTTGTGGAACACAAGTAATGCCAGTTACTGTCTACTATTGGTTGAGTCTCCTGCCCATTATCTATCAAATATCGTGATTGGCTAAACCTGGCACATTGTTGCAGTTCTGTCTATCTGCGTCTTACAAGTAGTCCGCATGCTTTCCGCCTTCCTTTTAATTCTGTGTGAACGGATAACCTTCATAATGGAATAACTTTGATGCAATGCTCAATATCCACCACAAGGGGGATACATTTTTTTTTCGAAGCCGTGAACCGGTAATACAACACTGAAACTATTCGCAAGTTCAGTAATCTATATTAAGAAGGTCTAAATACAATATCTAGCTGCTGCTCCCGTTTTGTTAAAGGACGCACTTCCTTTGTTAAAAGTGCCAACTCTGTCATTGTACTGATTTACATTTTCTTTTTCCTCTGATATTGACTGAGTGCACATTCCGGCCTGCGCCACACCGACCTCAGAAGTACAGATATCCATGCCACAGTACACCATGGTACAAATACCAACCAGTCGTGAAGGACCCTGGGGGAACAGAGGTCTGTCGGGGGTGGCATGGGGACAGGACACCCAGTCTCAGACGGGCACTGTACTTTTCCATCCGTGGCAGTCTTTTTGTCAGAGGGAGATCGGTGGCCTTTATCCAGGGACCCTCCCACCATGGGCAAAATTCACCCGAAGGTACATATGAAGACTGAGTCATGAGCCCCCACCCACACAAAAATACTGGCTCTTTCAGCCAATCACATCACAGCTCCATCAAACATAGACTTTGTATGGCATTTGAATATTTTATGAAAGTCCATTTTTAAAATATATGAAAGGGTAGATGAAAAGGTAGCTCTAACAGCGTAACGAGAAGTTTTCCTCGGGATGGACACGATTAACCTCTGAAATAGGTTAAAAGCAGGGTCCGTGTGCGGCCGTCCAGCTGCTTACCTGAAATGACTAGAACACAGAAAAGTTCAGATGTATGCTAAATGTTACGCTCATACAGCAAATATTAGCAATACATAAGAAGGAGAAGCTTCGGCAAACTGAGCAGCCATGAGGAGAGAGGGGCTCCTTCCTTAGCAGCATGAGGTGTCCGTCAGGTCTGTGAAGCCACCCTGTGCCCCCCGGACCCCCTCCAGAGGGGGTGCTGATCCTGTCACTCACCGCGGCCATGTGTGGGTTATATATAGCCTGTGCCTGTTGTGAAAGCCATCTGTGAGCTGCCAGTGCTCGGCGTCCCTAGCCACACCTCTTCCTCTGCAATCCCTTATTTTGATTCACCATCGTCCCCGACAGCTGCCCCCACTGAAAAGGCTTCCCTGTTCGCAAGGAATTCTGGGTAAGGGGGCTGCTAGGATTCCGTTATAGGCGTGATTGTGAGAAGTCAACGACACCAGCAGGAATAGATACCATGAGCCACAAATGTCCTTTCAGTTTGGGCAGTGAGGGCGTGTGTATGTGAGACAGAGGGGGAGAGAGAGAGTGCAGATGTCAGGTGTTACATACCTCACCTCACAAATGGCATTCTTCCTTTTGGGTAGCAGAGTTGGTATCTGTCAGGCCGTGGATTTGAATGCGCAGAATGAAATCTCTTCATTTGCAAGTCGAGTTACTAATCAAGGGACTGACAGGCTTATTAAATAAAACAAACAGCTGGCAGCCTGTTGCATTCTGAATGTGTTGCACACCTGTCAAACCCTCAGGGAAACAGGTACTACAAACCCAGAGCCAGGCTGTGTGATGTGGGCTTTACCAACCCTTGAGGGACACAGGGGTGGTCCCACAACCTATGAATAACATACTGACACTACGCTGTGGTCTATTCAGAGGACAGGGTCTACTCAGACTTATTTGGAGACACAGAGCTGGAACGAGATGACGTCACCAGGGTGACCTGTTAACGGTAAACAATGTCATTAAATCCTTTTGGCCTGCACCTCTGCACCACACCTCACTCTAACAGGACATGGACGATGTCCATCCCAGCACGTTTCCAGGAACATCGGGATGCATGCTAGGTGACTTCCTCCCAGGGAAGCTCTTTACTTTGTTGCTTGATACCTACTGGACCAATTTGGTCTGAGTGAAGTACAAGAGTAGTTCCTTGTTACGAGATCCACAGCAAGCATCAGAGAAACACTTATAACAAGAGGAATTACAGCAACCCTACACATCATTTAATACATGTAAACCATATTACACAGAGAACTGCACTCTTGTGTTAAGGGTGACCCATCAGCCCTGTACTTCTTTTAAAACGAGAGCTACTCCACACATTGCTATAACAACATGCTGACAGTCAGTCAGAAACTGGCAAACCTGTTGTCTTCAGCTGTTCCCAATCACAGTTGCCAGTTTTAGGAGCAGCTGCTCTGTCCTGAACACAAGCTGCGGTTTGCCATCGCCTCGGCCCCGCAGATTGATTGGGCTACCAAACGCCGAATTACCCAGAATTCCTCCCGGGAGGTCATTTCCTAGCAGCACAAAGAGAATGCTTTGTGGATGATGGTGTAATGTCGTATGCAGTGGCCGCACCCCCAAGCCTTTCATACACCTATTGGAGCACGCGGCGGTTTTCGCCCTAAAACCAGCCGAATCGGTCTTTAATTTGCTGGGCTTGTGTCCTGTGATGGACGCGCATCCCATCCGGGGTGACCACCAGCTTTCCATCACAGGCTCCAGGTTCACGGCCACCCATATGATGCAATTTGCAATTATCACGTAATCCATTTGCATTCTCTCCAAATGCTCACTCTCCCCATTTAATCCGACTGCAGGAACTATAGGAAATCGGTTCTCTGCTAAGGTTCCGTGAATCTAAGCCTTTTTACCCACCGCAAAAAAATAGCATCAGTCATAAAATTCATTTTCTGTCTAGACATGACATTCATAATTATTAGCCTTAACAGTCGTACGGAAAAAATTAACGTCGGTGCATCTTTGCCTACCGACGCATTCATCGGATGTTTGTTGTATATCCCTTGGAAAATCGCAAAAATATTTTGGCTGTCTTCGAAGCGCGCTTCGGATGTTTAAGAACCCCCCCCCAGAAGAGATGAACAACACATACAGGCGGCAGGGAAAGATTCACACAAGGCAGATCTTTTTATTATTTTTTTGAAAGCTTAAACTTGCTGAGTATTTGTAGTAGTTTAGAAACAAATACCGTAAATAATTTGTGTAACGTGGACAGAAAATATTTGGCTAAGCACAAAACGAGTACAATCTATCAAATCCTTTTAAGGCTGCATTTTGTTGCGAATACGGGTCGTTTTCCAAGCCTACTATTACAAAAGAAAAAACACACACACAATAAAGCCATCCTGAATGAATTCCTGGTCCGCTGCCCCCATGAATGAAAGTACCAAGTGCTGCTGGCGGCCACACCTGGTGCGATCTCACGCCGGCCCTCGCAAAGCCTGCGACGGTCCCAGGGACACCCGAGGCGCGGCCAGCCCCAGCCAGCAGCCCCCGGCCCTCCGGACGCGCTCCGAGCAGATGGCTGTCGTGTCTTCGCGTTTCTAAAATAGACAAGGTGTGCTAAATTAAGGAGCTCCACAATAAATTTATCTTTTATGGATTTCTCTGACGCCCTTATATGGGTATTTTAGGTGGAAAATGGGTGCATCGCTTCCTTTTTACAACCTGCAATTACCAGCTTATGCTGCACACGTTTGCTGTATAATATAATCAGTGTTCACTTCGAAATGGGACGTCGTGCTGTTTGATGGCTCGGTTTGCCGCTCCCTCTCATACAAAAGAAATGGTGTAAACATTACAGTGAAATGACGGGGTCTCAGTCCTCAAATGACAAAAGAATTTCCCTCAGGATAAATGGAGTTCTTTCTTATCTTATCTTATCATATCTTATCTTATCTAATGATGTACAAAGTCTTCCTGTCTGAAATAAAATGTTTGCCCCGCCAGCGATGCAAACAGAGGGAATTTACTGTAACCTTTATGACAAAAACGAATAGTAGGCTATCTCCAATCTGGACCTTAAGAAGACACCTCGTGCTTTTTCTCGTGATAGCATATGCATGAATGAAAAAGTGGAACCAAAACAAATCAGCACTTCATGTATTAAATTGAGTTTTAGGAGAAAACGGTTTATCAATTAAATGGAGTATGTTGTGTTTTCCCATGGAAATCTTTGTGGTGACTCTCAAATCAGATTTGGCGGAGACCTGTTCGCTGTAACCTGATGCTATCAGCCCACACATTCACAAACTGGAATTTCACTAATAAATATGTGGGTTAGACGGGTCACGTAAGACCCCCCTCCCCCTCCCAATCCCGACATCCGGGACTACAAAACACATCCAGTAATAATACGTAACGTACTTCATATGTACCGTGGAAGAAATCTGTTTCCAACAAGAGAAAGTGTGAATACTCATTTGAGTTCGCGCATCCTACTAAAAGGCTAAATCTGTCATGCATTTGTAAATTTGTTGCAACTGCAAGCGAGAATAATACTTCCGACAAATTATGTCGGATGCAAAGTATTCTCGGGGCAGTATTTAAATAGTATCTACCGGCACATAAATCGGAGCTATAACACGCGAACCCGCAAAATCCCCCCGTACAGCTCCGGCACAGATCGATGCGCGTATCGTCCTTACGAGTAACTTCACATCTCATCTAACCCGACGGTGGCCAACCGCAGAGCCAGCCCACCAGATTTAACCCGTTGTTATAAGACGCGAATTAAATAATAAAAACAATAAATGTATAAATAAACAAATTAACATATGAATCGCCTACTTCTCTTGATATGCGTTGTTGGTAATTTTACTTATATACACATCACAGGTGAAATACAAAAACAAACTGTCACTTCTGATAAGGAAAAAGTCGGGGGGAGCGGGGAGGGGGGGGGTTGTGTGTGGTAGCTACAAGTGTCTGGGGCACCATGAAAGAGCAAGGCAGGCAAGGAGGGTAGGGGGTCTCCATATACGGCCCAGGTCGGGACTAGGGCTCCATATATGGACGGCCACGCGCACTTCGAACCCGGGCGCCCCTCCGCCTACATGGGAAGCACCCTGCGCTCGCCCTCCAAGAACCAAATATGGATGCAGGCTGGGAGAAATTCCAAGGGAATACATAGGCATTCTCAACGTTTAGTAAGGAATAACGGCGAAAGGCGTGAGTATATAAGCTAGCCCAGGCTCGGTGTCTCACTGTAGCTGGAACCAGCAGCGGTTGCGTTCTGCACTCTGAGCTTCGTTTGGACAGGAACCACCTAAGGTAAGGGTACCGGCATGGAGCCGAGCCCGGCGGCTAAGCGGACCTGCACTCAGCACCGGACTTCTCTGACTTGCTCCTACCGAAGATTTTTTTTCCCTCGACTTTGTGATATTATCCGTGGACACAATTAATTAATTATACGTCGAGAAGAAAGGAAGGACAATGCAGCTAGACTTATAATCAGAATCAGAAAAACTTTATTGATTCCGGAGGAAATTGCTAAGTTAGATTTTTTTCGATTAATGCCTTTTACATACGGAAATCCAGAATGGTTTTAGAGCTCAAAATCACGATGAATTGGGATGTGCAAGACAACCAATTAACAATTTCGGATTTAAACAAGAACAATGAATGGATCAATAAAGTATATCTTACCTTAAAGTACTATTATAGTCAAACAGAAACAGAAATTATACTTGCAAGTTTTTAGTGTATGCATATATTACTAACATTTTTATTTGCACAGCCTTGAGTATTAGTATTGTTACATGAGGTACAAATCTAATTATAACTAAACTAAGACACGACTGGAAGACAAATTAGAAGTGAAACACAATTATTCTACACAAACTAAATGGGAAAGCAAAAGTTTTCACAGCACATTTTTAAATTAGCGATGGCAGCGGAAACAATCTTGGTTACTTTAACAAGTCAGGGGACGGTTATCCCAACAGAAATAACAGATTATCTGCCAGAACTGTACTAAAGAAAAGATGGATGCAAAAAACGAACAGGACGTGAAAACAACGTGCACACATCCGAAACAGAGACCCCGACGTCGTCAGCGTCATTAGTCTAACTGGAATGTTGGTAGCTTTAACCAGCTTATAAACGCCCCTGCGCTTCGTGTGCGTCCCGAAACGGGGCTTCAGAGGGCCTCGCACGGGCTGCTGCGTGCAGTTATCGTCTGTATCGCGTGATCAGTCCCGATCTACACTCCTCCCTTGCAGAACCCACCAAAATGTGCGACGACGAGGAGACTACCGCCTTGGTGTGCGACAATGGCTCAGGCCTTGTGAAGGCTGGCTTCGCCGGCGACGACGCCCCCAGGGCTGTCTTCCCTTCCATTGTCGGCCGCCCTCGTCACCAGGTACGGAGAACATCTACATCATGACACTCTCTGAATGTAATATACTATAAATATCTCCAGGTTGTACAGATCAGTTCAATTAACAATGCAGAAATAATGCTTTAAGTAAGTTGGAATTTAATGTTCCCGACTCAAAACGCGCACTTTTCATCCCTACAGGGTGTCATGGTGGGTATGGGTCAGAAGGACTCCTACGTAGGAGATGAAGCTCAGAGCAAAAGGGGTATCCTCACTCTGAAGTACCCCATTGAGCACGGTATCATCACCAACTGGGACGACATGGAGAAGATCTGGCACCACACCTTCTACAACGAGCTCCGCGTGGCCCCCGAGGAGCACCCCACCCTGCTCACCGAGGCCCCCCTCAACCCCAAGGCTAACCGCGAAAAGATGACCCAGATCATGTTTGAGACCTTCAACGTGCCAGCTATGTATGTGGCCATCCAGGCTGTGCTGTCCCTGTACGCCTCTGGCCGTACCACTGGTAAGAATCACCGCAACACACAAACTATACAACATCCAGAAATATGTAGAATTGCTACAATAAGTAAGGATAATACAGTGAGCTTGAACATGCTATATGACCCGAACAGCTACATCTCATTATGTTTTAATGAAATATAAACTACTTTTCATTCAGTCTTTATCTTCAACTTTTAAGGATTAAATCACGTAATTTCGGTGCTTTATGGCGTCTGCTGTGATTTCCGCTCCCAGGTATCGTGCTGGACTCCGGCGACGGTGTCACCCACAACGTCCCCATCTATGAGGGTTATGCTCTGCCCCACGCCATCATGCGCCTGGATCTGGCTGGTCGCGATCTGACTGATTACCTCATGAAGATCCTGACCGAGCGTGGCTACTCCTTCGTCACAACCGGTACGACTCATTCTAAACAGAGGCTCTTGTTAATTGCGAGCAGAATAGGCTACTGATGGTGAAGCTCGTTGATTGGCCTCGATGTATCTGGGCTCGTAAGACATCTGATCAGTATCTTGTCCATCACAGCTGAGCGTGAGATCGTGCGTGACATCAAGGAGAAGCTGTGCTACGTGGCTCTGGACTTCGAGAACGAGATGGCGACGGCGGCCTCCTCCTCCTCCCTGGAGAAGAGCTACGAGTTGCCCGACGGTCAGGTCATCACCATCGGCAACGAGCGTTTCCGTTGTCCCGAGACCCTCTTCCAGCCTTCCTTCATTGGTAAGTATTGAGATCGGAATCCCACTGAGAGCTTTTTGCCGTTTTTGGGGGGCTTCGATGCATCCCCATTTATTTCTCCTCGACAAATCGCATACTTTAATTTCAACAGGTATGGAGTCCGCTGGTATTCACGAGACCGCCTACAACAGCATCATGAAGTGCGACATTGACATCAGGAAGGACCTGTACGCCAACAACGTCTTGTCCGGTGGTACCACCATGTACCCTGGTATCGCTGACCGTATGCAGAAGGAAATCACTGCCCTGGCTCCCAGCACAATGAAGATCAAGGTAACGCAGACCTTCCTGCTTATGCTAAGGAGACTATCGATTGAAAGAGACCGGCTGCCGTGCGCCACAATTTACTGCTCACCGCTAATGACTTACTTTTTATCTGCCTAGATCATTGCCCCACCTGAGCGTAAGTACTCCGTATGGATCGGCGGCTCCATCCTGGCCTCCCTGTCCACCTTCCAGCAGATGTGGATCACCAAGCAGGAGTACGACGAGGCAGGCCCCAGCATCGTCCACCGCAAATGCTTCTAAACCCGCGGTCTTGTCCTGCGTCTGCCTGCTCAGGACCACGCTGCAGCGCCACATTGCTGTCATACTGCAGATGTGTACCGATTTCTGCAACAGCGTATCGCCCGACGAAAATGCCGAAGGAACACCAAGAAGAACGAGAACAAAGGAACCATGTTGTTAAACATGTTAATGTAAAATGTACATAAATATTAATTTATTAAAGTCCATCATTTGCTATTTTTGAGAAGGGTTTTTTGTTAATCTGACCAAAAGTCGGTCTTTTCTTATACACACAAACAGCATAAAAGAACCGACAAAACCAAAACACACTTTCAGTAATTGTTAAGGACCACAGTTATTGTATTTAATAATGTTTATTTCTTGTTGAAGTACTGGTAGCAGAGCTGCCAAAACCGCATCGGATAGTCCCCCGGGGCAGTGCAGCCATTTCAGCACTGAATGGGGCTTGATGATTAAACGATCCACTCATGACAATACGCCATAATTTTCTGCTAACAACATGTCAAAATGAAACAAAGGGTAACACCAACTCAGTTCATTCTTACCCATTAAATAAATGTTTATTCCAATTGGTAATTATACACACGTCCTTCAGGTACAAGGATGAAAACAATTTAAAATGTTTTATAAACTAATTATATCGTTATATAAACCCAGGCATTAATTGAACTAAATAATAAATCACACGTCGAGAGTAAATGAACCCCAGACGCAAACCAGACGAAGTAACCCGAACAGTGCCCGCTATTTATTTGACTGAGAGTATCGATCGGTCCCACATCATAAGCTAATTATATTTATACAGTAAAGCAGCCCTGTCCGCCGGAGCCAGCATTCTGAGCGCAGATCCGAGGCCCGCTGCCAGGGCGGCGTAAAGCGATCCCCGGCGTGACTCCTGCGGAATGCGCGCCGCATAGCGGCGCGTCGGGGAGCCGCTGCCGCCCCGCCGCGGCTCCGGCTTTGGCTCCCTGCCCCCCTCCCCAGTCTCAGGCAGGACATGGTGACACCTTATAGCGGCATATCTGCACCTCCAGCCTGCAGTCTTCATGTACACATTCCGCCAAGTAATACAATCTCCCAGGTAAGCGACAACAATCCGAGGTATTAAGTGGTTGTAGTAGCTGTAGTTTCTACTTATTAAAAACAAGCTTAACTAATGGTTACTTTCATTGCATATCATATGGTAAATAATTTATTTAATTTATTGCTCCTTTATTTATCAACTGAGATACAATATCTCCCTTTTCCAGGTTGTCTTGGTTAAAATGACCTGTAAAATGAAAGTTTCACATAAAAGTACAAACAGAAACTGATAACTACAAAAAATGCTAAAACTAATTTAAAAATACTAGGCAACATCATAAATATAAAACGAGCAAATGGTTTCATATTTTGACCACACAGTAGGCCTACATTTTTTGGAGACTCACTTAGCACGACGGTCCTTAATTAGAGCCCAAATTCAACATTTGGATTATTTTTGGCCTTTAGCATAAAAACGTATCCTGGGGCATCAGACAGGGCAGACCGCCAGTATTTTTAGATGATCAGAGCCAGACACGTATTGTTTTTAATCAGTGTCATCCTGTGTGCTGGTCTTTTTTATATGGTTGGTATCAGGCGTACATCCATACTTGGATGCAAGACCGCAGAAGTGGGGCATCTGCACGCGCTGGCATGTCCTGGCGGCGGGATTTTGTGAATTAATCTGCGCGGCGCTAAACCCCGGGTCGGGGCGTGACGTGGCGGAAAGGGGGCGTGGCGTGGCGGAGAGGGGGCGTGGTGTGGCAGGGAGGGGGCGTGGCCGGGCGTAGCGGGGGTCCGGACGCGTCAGCTCGCCATCTGCCGCGCGTTTCGCCTTCGCGCGGAGCCCGTCCGGTAAGCAGCGCCTCGCCCTCTTTATGCACCGACATGCACTAATGCCAGCGCAGCGCAGCGCTGCATTTCCGCCGGGTGCAGGCGAGCCGTCTGGCCGCAGAATCGTCCCTTAGCCTCGTACTGCTGCATCGGCGCGGCGGAAGAATCCCGTCGCGAAGGGGGAAGGTTTCGTAAGCAAAGCTTGGGCTGCTGCGGAACGTCGGGTATAAAACGAGGAAAGGAATATATTTTATTATATTGTTGTATGTCATTGGAATTACATGCAGGTTGCGCCTAACGATAGTGTTAAAATAAGTAAACGATTCTGTGTGTGGCGAGGAGAGAATTAAGCGATCCTGGCAGGCAGGATTATTTAGACGCCATTTGTGGGCAGGCATGTTTCTGGGGGCGTGCCTGCAGCCGCCGTTTCTGCTCCCCTATTGGTCTCCTCCTGTGGTGGGGGCGTGCCTGCAGCCGCCGTTTCTGCTCCCCTATTGGTCTCCTCCTGTGGTGGGGGCGAGGACGCCGCGTGAGTGTTTTGGTTTAAATGTCCAGCGGGATCATGCATTCGATCGGGGGTGCATTTCCCATTCATTTGCATGGTTTCTGTTATGTAAATGCTAATGTTGTTAGTAACTATGCTTTAGGGAAATGTATCCCGGGTTGCACACACTTGTTGCCTAAAAGTTGATGCAGTCAAAGGGTGTTTCTCAATATCAAAGGGTGTTTCTCAATACCAAGAACGCAGAGATCGTACTTGTGGTCTTGGCAAGAGCGGTCTTGCTAATTCTTGCTAGTCCTCTGTACTTCTGGAACTGGTCTTCAGCAATGGAAAATGATACAAGTCCGGTGCAGTATAACCCGAGTACGGTCAAGTACACATATCAAGAAACACCCAAAGTGTGACCAGCATTATTTGATGTCCATTACAGGCACCAACCGTACTTTGGTGGGTTTAACTCATTAAAGAGAGGCATGGTGACCAAGAAGATTAGAAGTGAGTATATGAAGAAGTTCAAAGAGCCCAGATGGGACACGTACGCGAGGTGTTACGAGGACTCGCTGAAATACAGGCTCACCAGGAGGCTTTTGGAGCAGACCCACCGGCCCTGGTTCTGGGAGGGCGGGGAGAGTGATTCAGATTCCAGTGACAGGTCCACACCTCAGAGCCGGAAGAAAACCGGGCCGAAGACTGAGGAAGAAACGGTGTTGGGTCCGGTTCTGGAAGCAGAGCCTCTGGAAGCACAAAAGCCAGAGAACCGGCAGAGAGAGGCGGAAACCCAGGTGTCCGGCCCCGAAAAAGAGGCACCTCACGCTGAAGCTGAGAAGACCCCCCACACAGGTTTATGCATTTTTCACGACTCGAGAACAATTCGTGAACATTTCCAGTTCTCCTTGAAATGTTAGGCCGATATTTCACTTAAATAGCTGCAGGTACAACAAACGGTATCGACGTGTCATTTTTTCCAGCTTTACAAGCCACCGTGAACAAGGATCTGGCGAAAAAATACGAGAGAGAGCTTGTCAGGAAAGAGGGTCTTCGTGCCGCCCCCCTGGAAGGCCAGCAGAAGGGTGCGGTCCAGCCCCGTCGGCTGCCAAAGTCGGCCAGGGCCAGAAGCCAGCCCCGGGAGCTGACGGCAGCCGACAAGGAAAACCGGCACCCATTCGCCCTGTACGGCAGCGGGGAGAGGCAGGCAGAGATGGCTGCCAAAAGGACTCACAACGTCGGGCCGTGTGCTTCTACCAGGGAGGTGAGGCTGTACACCTGAGCAAACGCTTTCCTGCTTCTGCACCACAGGTCGCGTCTCATGTTGAAATGCTGCCATTTCACAGATTATGTGTTTAACCCAAACAAAATAAGTTTATTTCAGTATCAGAAAGGACGTGCTGCGAAAGCTCTCTCTATTCACATATATGCAGTCCTCGTTAGTCTCCCTGCATGTATTTCTTAGTCATAATACGAAAAAAAAAAAATGAAAATGCTTATGTAAATTTAACAATGACAGCCAGTGTTATAATTTAGATTTTTTTCCTGAAAAGATGAAACGTGCACAGGAGGCATCTCACACGCATACAACACGCGGGACCCAGTGTTACTGGGTTTGATTACTGGTATATTCTGTAGTTAGAGGCATTATTGGTCATTGTTGTATTTTTTTCAGCGTCTCTTTAACTGAAACTGCTGTTTTGTAGTTTTGTCAGCCAGTTCTGTTTTCATTGCAGTTAGGTTGACATGCATGAAGTCATTTGTTAAGTTAATGGGATCCGACATCAGAATTTTGTAATCAGCATTATATATTGGTTTGGTGGTCGTCTCGGGAAGGAGTTGCATAAATCTTCCCGAGTGCAGTGCTTTACAGCATATGGTCCTTGCCGGATGTCACATTTGCATATGCTTTCCCCCAGATCCATGCATCCGCCTTACGTGCCAAGAGCAGGCGGGAGGTGGAGAAGCAGCTGAAAGCCCAGGGCAGGCGCAGAGCCCGCTCAGCTGACGTGGAGGTGAGACACCAGACCAAGCTGCTCCCTGACTATGACCCCTGGATGACTGAGTACATGCGCTGCTTCTCAGCGCGGTCGCGGTAGGACAGAACACGACGGGGCGGGGACACGTCAGCTGGCAGCCTCTCTGACCAATCCCAGGCTTGGAATCCTGGCCACGAGTTCACCGCAGCTGACGGGGGTTTTGTGACCTTTTAAATGCGATTGGGGAGATCAGGGTGTCCTTCACCTCTGGTCCCCATTTCCCTTTTCGATCATTCCAAAGTTTGTTGCTGTCAAACAAATTAGTGT
The DNA here is from genome assembly GCA_026780845.1 of Petrocephalus sullivani. Taxonomy (NCBI): domain Eukaryota; kingdom Metazoa; phylum Chordata; class Actinopteri; order Osteoglossiformes; family Mormyridae; genus Petrocephalus; species Petrocephalus sullivani. Next base: position 2,258,545 of record JAODKM010000058.1, on the reverse strand, counting down.
TTTTAAGCATAAATGCCAGACAACCACTATAGGACTCACACTGTAACATTACAAACATGCTCACTTCAGCATGGTCATAAACCTTTTCAAAGTTTTTCATTTATATTATAAACAGTTATTATTCTTGGGAAATTTTATATTTTATTTTTTCTGAAATGTTGCTCTCAGGATGAAAAGATAAAAAAATGTTTTGTGTTGATAACTGAAATGTCACAAAAAGGTACTTTTATCTATTATGGGCTGCACCTTGAAAACAGAGTGATTTAGCCAAAACATAAAGCAATGTTCTGGTGTACCTGTATTGTCTAAATCAGAAGACCGAACATTCCTTGAAGGCTTTCAGCATATCAGTGCATGCATGCAGTCAGCCGCCGTCCATAGGCTCTTAGTCTCGGCAAGTCTCGGCTTGTGCCCCTGGAGCATCTGTCAGACGGCACACTCTCGGCTTGTGCCCCTGGAGCATCTGTCAGACGGCACAGTCTTGGCTTGTGCCCCTGGAGCATCTGTCAGACGGCACAGGCCAGGAAGCTTGTCTGTGCATTAAACTGCGGAATATTTGCATTTTTGATGTTTGTGTTTGACAAGCTGTGTTTATCACACACATTTACCAGCTAATGAGTTACAGACTCTCCATTAATAACCTTACCAGGTTTTGGGTTAGGGTGAGTTTGGGAACTCTTAATGGGACCTTAATTTACTTACATTCATAGGCACATCGCCATCTCTCCTTAAGCGGCGTTTAACAGAGATTGGTAGGATTTTTATTCACTAACAGTTATTTTTCTGTAAAAAAAATCGTTATAAATCAAGGCTTCCCCGATTCTGTATTTTTTAATTTTGGAAAAAGTAGAATGTATTTTGTAGCTGTACAGTGTATTTATTGTATTTGTGGTTAATGCACTGTGCTAACGTGACTGAATGTTCTCCAGGTTATCCTTCTCTATTTTATTTACGACAGAAACGTCCTTCTTGTGACGTGACTTACTAACTGTGCAAGCGGAAAGTGTTGAGTTGGGTTTACTCGCCCAGCGCATTAGCTGTTTCTCAGAAGTTAAAGTATTATTAGCATCTGTTTGTGGTACAAAGAGCATCTTGCAATCATACAATTTTTGAGTATAAAAATGCGAAAGCAGAAAGTCTAAATGAATCCTAAAGGCTGCCAAATTTAGTTGGAGTGGTGCTATCTTGGATTATAATGGAATTTTCACCTCTTTTTAAATTTCACATTACTGAGGCTGAACTAATTATTTGTTGAGCCTTCTCGAAACAGATGCTGGTCTCTCTCTTTTATTTTTTTTTGCAAAATTGATGGCATATTATTTTTGAAGATGTTAAAACTTTAATTTTGGTGTATAATTGGATTCCTCAGCCAAATATTATGTGGTTTACTACTTTACCTATATTAATGTTTATTGTCAATGTTATTTTAATATTGTGCTTGTATTTTACATTTCCGTATTCCTATGATTGTTTTATTATTGTTTTCGTCAAAGACTGAAAATGATTGTTTAGTTTTATTGACCTCAAAGGAAAAAATATAATAATACTTTAGATATTAGAGTGACAATCGTATATGCATTTTAGAGTATATTTTGGAAATGGATTGTAGTTGGATGTAGTTTGTACTATATGAGAGTTTTCTCTGCATAGAAGCTGAACTTGTTATAGTGATTGTATCAGAAGAAACGGGTCGCGTGGCACAAACACCAGCACCTACTTCACACCAGCATATTCGATAAAAAAAATAGCCTGTAATTGTACACCGTTGGGCAACCGTCATTCCAGTATGCTACTTCCTAAACACCCTTTTTAGGGGGGATGCTCTGAAACATGCATTTTGATTCCCTCTAAATCCACCACAAACTCCCAGAAGATATTAACCATATACATTTAATGCAATGAATGGTTGTATTTCTAAATGGGATCCCTGACTGAGCTGTGAAAGGGTGTTTATATAGCAGCAGGACACTCACAGCATTGCGACAATGAGCGTCTAGCCGCAGGGCTAATGGGTCGGGGCATATTGTTGTGAAGGGTGTTTATAGAGACGTTTTGAAAGCCTGGCAGCTGGCCAAGGCTGTGAGTGTGCCAGCCAATGCCACTGGCACACTGGTATGGTGCCCGTAATGCCCAGGAATAGCTGCATGTGTGCTCGGTATTCAGACCGAGCCCGGTATGCTTCGTTATCGATTGGAAAATGTCAGTGTTTACATTTTTGACTTAAACATTTTGTACACGGATTATTTTGGACATGTGGCATGGAACACAGATAAATGTTTGAAATAAATCACATTCCAGCTGTATTTTGTGTTTTGTTTTCTTGTGAAGGGGGGTGTGTTTAAAACAAATCTCTATATTTAAAGGCTCCAAGTAAATGTAATAATTTCCGAAAGGTTCAGCGTCTTGGGAAGGAGACCACACTTAATCATAACCACCACTATATGCAGGCTTTGGCAAGTCGCATAAACTCTGGAGAGCTATTTGCTGTCTTTGCCGTTATTCTGTGCCTCAATGCACATAAATTCCTAACAGTGTTTCTGGGCTGAAAATGGAACGCAAAATGGAACTTGTGAAACAAGGTGAAGCGAGGTTCCTGTCCCGAGGATTTAGGGATTTCTGGGACACTTCACCTTGGCGAGCATCCGTCCAGCCTGCCCTGCCAGCATGACCAAATAATCCCATGCTGGTGTGGGGGGGGGGGGGGGGGAGGCGGGGCGGCCGGGAGAAAAAAAACCGTCCCGGTGTCCCCCTCCCCGCCCCTGGGGGGGG
>JAODKM010000058.1:2214240-2230791 GCA_026780845.1 Petrocephalus sullivani | reverse complement strand
ACCCCCCCATGCCTCACCCTCCCCAGAGTCTATGCCAAACAGCAGTACTTTTTCCACCAGGACTTTGAGAGCATCTTCATCTTATCGGGGGTGCGCTTTCGCAGCCGCTGCTGAAGCTGGCTGTCGGCATGCTGGATTCCCACCACGATGGCCGCGTCGAACACCTCCTTCAGGTTCTTCTGGGTCAGAGCCGAGCACTCCATGTAGGCCACGGCCCTGGCGTCCTGGGCGCAGACGCGGGCCTCCTGCGGCTGCACGGGCCGCTCTCTGGAGCGGGCCAGGTCGATCAGCACCTTGACGTCCTGCCGTAGGTCCGCCTGGGTGCCGACCAGCAGCAGCGGCGTCCGCGGGCAGTGTCGCCTCACCTCCGGCACCCACTTCTCCGTCACATTCTGGAAGGAGGCGGGGCTCACCACGCTGAAGCACAGCAGGAAGATGTCGGCGTTGGTGTAGCACAGCGGCCGGAGCTTGTCAAACTCGTCCTGTGCTCGGGGGGGACACATCGGGGTGGTTAGGCGCCCACCGGCCAGGAAAGTACCGATTCAGAAAGCACAAATCCAGACCAGGAGTTTGTTTCAACCAACCATTTGAGTTCTCTGTGAATGTGACTCTTTATACTCAACTGGTTAGTCAAAACAAAATCTGCATTTAAATACCTGTATATCTAGCATGAATACATGGTAACTCACCCCTCTGACCTCTTCAGAAACAGAAACAACAGCACAGGGGCAGCACACAAAATGTCTGAGGTACACAAAAAAAAAATCCACCCTGCATGTCTTGACCTCTGCAGCCTTTAGAATGGCTGGGGAACCTAGATGTGAATTTATGATAAAGTCTGAGCTAAGAAAGGTTTAGGGGCATATTTTGAGAAGCAGGATTTTTGCTTAGCCAGATAACTTGTCAGATTTAAGGTAGTCTGGGCTAAAATAAGTGAGCAAAGATATATCCCATGTAACCCAGACTATATCATCATGGAATGCCCGCATAAGCAGCGACATGACTCCAGGGTAACGGCGGGGTGGCAGGTGAGGTCACGTGTGTTTACGTCTATGCGAGGAAGGGCTGGTGTTGTTCTGGATGGGGGGGGAGGCGTAGGAGAGCCTGCTCTGCTGCTGCGTAGGTACTGCACAGGATTACCCCGATAACGGCCCAGCGACGCAGCTCTGAGGGGCCCCATTCGCCTGTAATATGTCTCTAATCCTCCTTTAATCATCTGGCAAGTGCTGCGCCGTTTGGCCTATATCTCACACGCATCCCCAGCCGCTGCAGGAGGATAACTGTGGGCTTCCGTCATAAGGGGGCGCTATTTCCTGCCCGGGCATTCAGGGTCCCTTCCGCCCTACCCCGTCCTTTCTCTTTCTCTCGTTCCCTCTTTCCCCTCTTGTACTCTATCTCTTCCTGATGCCAACGTTAATTGAGCCCTCCCCGAGAGGAATGGGAAATCATCTCTGGAATGCGGCGCCGTTAATCAGAGCTGTTCCCGAGCAGTGCAGCCCGGCGCTGTCAGTGAGGGACCGTTAACCCACATTTAGCCCCGCCCAGCTTAGCGAGCCGAACGCGGCCGAGGAGAGCCGAGCGGAACGGAGCCGAACGCGGCCGAGGCGAGCCGAGCGGCCGGGAGCGGAGCGACGCTCCACCCGCGCTGCCGTAATCACCGCTGCTTCCCAGCCGTAGCGGGATCCCAGACTGTTTCTTACTCTTTCGGGTTTGCGGGACATTCGCAGGTTTGCTGGGAAACACGATCCGCCCCCCATCTGTTTCTTTGGTTTGGGTCGCGCTCGTAAACGCGCCTTGCTGCCGGGATGCTTTGCCCATATGGCGCCGACTTCCCTCCCGGGGAGACGTCGGAGGAAAGTGTGCACCGACAGTGTGCACCGACAGGCAACGACAGTGCGCATCGACAGGCACCGACAGTGTGCACCGACAGGCAGCGAGCCATAACCCAGAGCAGTCCTGCGCTGCTCGGCACCTGCGAACCCCCGTAATTAAGTGCTAATGAAGTGCTGTGGTCCTCCTGGCGCCTGGGCTCCCCGTGTGACTCCTGTCATTCGCAGGCAGCCTGCATCAGATTCCTTCCCCCGGCTAGTCGGGTCGGGTCTGCTCCAAATGGCTGCTCTCCAGCCCATTCCCCCGAAAGCTCTCATCTTGCCTTTCCTCCGACTAGCAGCTGCGCCACTCTCCCATATCTCCCATATCTCCTATATCTCCCATATCTCCATATCTCCCATATCTCCCACATCTCCCATATCTCCATATCTCCCATATCTCCATATCTCCCATATCGCCCATATCTCCCACATCTCCCATATCTCCATATCTCCCATATCTCCCACATCTCCCATATCTCCTATCTCTCCATATCTCCTATATCACCCATCATATCTCCCATATCTCCATCTCTCCCATATCTCCATATCTCCTATATCTCCATATCTCCCATATCTCCTATATCTCCATCTCTCCCATATCTCCATCTCTCCCATATCTCCTATATCTCCCATATCTCCATCTCTCCCATATCTCCTATATCTCCTATATCTCCCATATCTCCCATATCTCCTATATCTCCCATATCTCCCATATCTCCATCTTTCCAGGACTATTACCAATTCGTCACAGTTTGCCCGAGTGCAACTCTCACTATTACAGCATTTCACTATGCGGCCGAACCCGGGCGCCATCCCTCCGGTGGGACAAAGGCGGATCTGCGGCCGGACGCACCTGGCCAGCGGTGTCGCACAGCTGGAGCCGCACGGGCTGCCCGTCCACCGCCACCAGCGCTGAGGAAGGAGAGACGCGGCAGCAGTTAGTGCGGCGGCTCTTTGGGCAGAGCCGGCCGGGCAGCCAGCACGTTTCAAGAAAAGTATTAATATTGCCTAAATTACTTATTAAATAATTAAATTAAAGCTTTGGATACAAAATGATTAAAAATAAAGTCATCATTAATATAAGTATTAGGCTGATTGTAAAGTATTGTCACATAGCTGTAACTTCACAGTGTGATGGATTAGATATTAGTATAGTGCCATATTATAGCAATAATATAAGCAGTGTCACATAAGCAGTACACCAGGCTGTATTTTATTAAGGAACAGAGCTGGCAGGCGTAAATGATTAATTTACATCACTGGCGTGAAAAGAACTGAACTAATTCTGTCCTTGCCACCATTCCGTGTATCTAACGCGCGGTATTAAGTACCTGCGAAGTTGTCGAAGGCGGTGGGCACGTACTCCGTCGGGTACCCGTTGGTGCTGTAGCTGACCACCAGGCTCGTCTTGCCCACCGCTCCGTCTCCCACCAGGACGCACTTGATTCTGCGCTCGTCCCCGTTACGGAGCCGCCGCGGGGGCACCGGCGGGACGTCGCACGTCGCCACCGGCTTGTACCCCCCGGCGCCCTGCGGAGGCATCGTGCTGCGGGACCCTGTCGAGGACCGGCCGGATTATTCCGGGTCTCCCAGATCCATGCGTCTCCCGGACCCGGGGCTTCGGCGGGGGCTTCCCCTGGGTGCCAGAGCCCGGCTTGTGCTGCGTCCCGCAGGCTTACAGGACATCCATCCCTCTGTCAGGCTTAAGAAGCATTCAGCAGAAGCCCGGCACTGCGTTTCGGCCGCAGATGAGACACTTTGTCGGTCACATCGCAGTACAGCCCCAGCTGGAAAGGCACCGCGGACCCCCGGCGGCATGACGTCACCGCAAAGCTTCCCCGTGTCAGGAAGGAGCCCGAGAGGCGCTGACCAATAGCCGGCGAGCAGCCCGAGAAAGGGTCCCGGCCAGGGACGCGGCTTCGCCTGCCCTAGCGGGGGTCTCTAAACAGGTCCAACCTGTTGTGAATAACATAACATTTCTAAAATGCAATTCCTTTCCATTCTTTGTGTTCATGTTTACCTTGACTGTGAATGCAAAACATAAGTTAAATTATTGTATGACAAGTAATAAAGACATTGTTGTTATTGCATAAATAACATTTACGCTATTTAAAATGTAAAGTACTGTAAAAAACGTTAATGTAATAATTAATCCTGCTGTTTAATTAAATCTGGGTTGTGCACTCCTGCCATCTACTGGACATAAACTGTCACTACAACATTATTCCGTTTCGTAAAAGTTAATGATAAAGTACCAAATTATTTAAGGGCGGAAATCACACTGAAATCAAATAGACCGATATGGTGTGCACCCCTGGTCGGCACCGTTTCAGTTTCTTTGGGAGCAAATAGTTAATATATCTAATTGGATTATCCAGCTTTTAAAACTCGATATTGCTAGTTATGGGTTATTCGTTGTAAACAGATCAGTACTCAGTATAATTAGAACACGGATTCCACATATGCACATGCAGACCAAAAGGCAAGAGACTCCGCATCTAAAAACAATACTCTTATTATGAAATAATCTTTCTATAACATAAAAAGATTAGGAAAAAATACAGAAGTAACTAAATATAAAGATGACATTTAGGTTTATAATTGTGTCATGTGAATGAATATGATCCATATAATTTGCGTGTGATTTCTATTAAAAAAATACTTCAAACGATATTATAACACTGATACGAATAGAAGATGTATTTAAATGTCCGGAACCACGGTCTGTTTACATTGTACGCCGGGGCGATATTTGGTGCCGGAATCCCGAACGCGCATGCGCTTTATGTGCAGGACTGAAACACAGCAGTATCTGAAAAATAGTAACTTGCTGGAACAGAGGTTACCGTTCGGGCAGTGACAGTGACAGTGGCAATGACACAGAGACGCCCGGCGTGCGTACCCGCACGTGCGCGCGTACGCCGCGTCACGTAAGGTCAGAGGTCGGCGTGCAGTGACGCGCGGTGACGCGCAGTGACGCACTTTTCCCGCCGTTGTGAGGCGCGGGGCTTTCTGTGTAACAGGAACACAAACGTGCGCAGCCTTCGGACCCGCAGAAATGCCCGCTGTCCACGACTGGATCAACAGCCCCCTCGGTGTCGTGGAAGGCATCTTTGGTAAGATGTCATTTATCCAACTGGTCAAATCATTAGCTAGGTTAGCAGAATGGTTTACCCGGACCTAACTAGTTGTCCGATTTGGTAATGCTGGCTAGCTGGACAATAAAACCATCGTTTTGAGTTGTTTGCCGGGGTTCCGCGGACTCGCTGTCCCGTCGCCAGCCGTGGCCGTGTCGGGCAGCTCCTCCCGTATCTCGGTGCCTTTAAATCCCCCGCTCCTCCCTGACTGAGCAGCATGCGATGCACGACACGGACATCGGGAAGTGTGTCTGAGGCACCGGGCCGCAGGTGACGTCTGTCAGGCGTCTGCTGGCCGCGGCCCATGTGCAGGAACGCGAAATGCTCCCTCGTTTGGCAGACGGTACAATCCAGCATTGTGCGAAATCCTGTATAATCTCAGCTTGTTTATGTCCTTACAGTCGCCCACGTGGTTGCTTATATTTCTCCGGGGGAACCCAGTTCCTGTAGCTTTTGTGATGAAAAACTGAAGCTTATATTTATTTTTCTAATTGAAGCATTCCACATTTTAATAACATTATTGTTAGTAACATTATTGTTATTCAGAGTCCTCACCTTACTTACTCCGTGTTTGTATTCTGCAGCCCAGTACAACTCCAGTCCAGACTGGGAGCAGAAAGTTCTGGATTTTTTCCGAGAGAAATTAAAGGACCATGAAGCAGTGAGCTGGGTAAGATGAGATACACCTTTATTGATCCCTGTGGGGAAATTGTCTTTTCACCTCCCCCAATCTTGCTCTCCATGAGAGCAAGCTTGGCCCTGAAGGGTAGCCACCTTGCACAGTGCCCAGGGAGCTGGAGCCTTAATGCAGAGGCTGGGCTTGAACCGGTGACCTTCCCATCACAGGTACAGAGGCTTATCCGGTATGTGGGTGATGGGTCTGTCGCGGCTGCCTGTGCCATTACTGTCTGTAAGACGCCTTCCTGTGATCCCCTTGTGTGTGTGGCGATTAGATTGTCCATCACTCCTTTGGCCTGGTCAGTGAGAGACTGAGCACCACTTCTTGTTCAGGAGATGAAACGTTTTAATGTAATAAAGAAACGTGCGGTCTTTTCGCAGGTTCCCTCGCTGAACGATGTTCCTCTGCACTACCTGAAGAGCAGCAGTCTGGTGAAGTTCCGCTGCTTGGTGCAGGACATGTTTGATCCCGAATTTTATGTGGGCGTGTACGAAATGGCTGGTCCTGCCCCTGAATCCAAGGTAAGGGCAGTGGCTTTTGCTTCATAGCCAGGCCTCGTCACGCTGCACTGTGACATTTTGTTACAGACATCCTGGCTTGCTATTGGGTAGGGCCGTTTTACGTATAAGGCTAACAGGGCCAGTCACTTTAGAAAATGATCTGGCTCCTGGTGACGCCCTTTGTGTTCCAGGAGAAGCCTCACCAATCCCGCTGTGAGACAGAGTAACATTTCCCTGTGGCCCCTGTTAGTGGGAATAGTAGATGATATTCAGCATGCACAAAGGGGAGTAGGTTTCTATGGTGACGGTAACTTAGGGTGAAGCTGAGCGACTTTAATGTTAAGATGTGCCACTTTGCAGGTGTTAAAGCTTGGGAAATACAAGGACCTGACTGACTGTGAGGTGAGTAGGTCTGTCCTGTCTCTCTGTCCGATGTTCACTTTCGGTGTACTGAGCCATGTTTTTTCATAGAATTCTAAAATGCTTTTGGGTTTGTTTCCATGAGCACAGAAAGCTTCCATGGGCTGGTTTTAAAGTACCGTATATGATGCCCACACAGGACAGCAGCCCAGCAGATGGCAGCTGTGAGCTGCCTGTCCCGTGCCTCAGGTCACGCTCTGTACCCATCTGAGCACGTGTGACCAAGGAGGACGTCCACACTGATTTTCTGAAAGCCTCATACGCAACACAAAACGTGTCTGTTTAGCACTAATCACCATCAGCCGCTCACTAGAACAGAGGTCATATAAGTTTCAGCTTGGTTTTTGAATTGGGTTTGCCGGTTTGGAGGCTTTGGTTTGTCACACTGTCATGATAAATATGATAAATTTGATAAAGCTGCTTCTTTTGTGCTGTATAAGGAGGGATGAAGCCTGTCATTCCAGCATCTGGGTTCTGATCACTGCCCTTTCAGGTGGACTTGAACTCCAAACATGTGGTGACCATGGAAAGGCAGAGCTTTTACTGTGTGCCGATTCCTGGGGAGTCCCAGTGGGTCAAAGACATATCCTTTTTTTGTGAGGGGGGAAAATGAATAGATAGTCCTCTGCCTAAAAGACACGCTTAATTTGTTTGTTAGTTTAAGGAAAGTGAAAGGGATTTCCTGCCGTGGTGTTGGGTCATTGGCAAAAAGGCGCTTTTATCCAAAGCAACATACATTTTTTTTGAGAGAGCTGAGTTAGACAGTCCTTGGAGCAGCTGGGGGTTAAGGACCCCTCACTGTGTTGCTCAGGCCGTTGCTCTCCTTAACGGTGTGGCACGGGTTCGCTCGCTGCAGCCAGGCCCGCGTGCTTCCCTCCACATCGTACATGCCACGGAGGCACAAGCGGAGCCACGAGGACGAGGACGACGAGATGGAGATTCAGCCGCACAAGCAGAAGGAGCAGCTGACGGGTATGTGCAGGTGGCGTGAGCCCACGGCGGCCATCTTGGTTCATGGAGAAGTGTGCGGACCCCGGGCTCAGGAAGACCTCCTCCGTTTATTAGGGGATCATGCTGCTACAGATGCCTATGGCCATGGAGACCCCAAACGCCTAGAGACGGGATCTCAGAGTGCAGACACAGCCTCCTCTGGGTGCCCCCGCCCCCTGGAGCTGAACTTCCCCCTGCCTGGGGAGACGGGGCCTGCCTGCCTGGTGAAGGTATGCCGTCCTCTTGGACCGGCCGGGGTCCTGGAGCTCCTGCCAGCCTCTGCAGTCCTATGGTTCTCGTTTACAGGTCTACGAGGAGTGGGACAAGTTCAAAGTGAATGACGTGCTGGAGGTCTATGGGATCCTGTCGGTGGACCCGCTGCTGAGTGTCATCGCCGAGGAACGGTGAGATGGCCCTCACCTTCTCCCCGGCCTTTCACGGGGCTTTTTCTTCTCCAGGGGCTTGTTTTGCTGTCTCATTGCTGCCACCGCAGTGACATTATGGCGCTTTTCCACTGCCACCGAAAACTGCACCGTTAGAAACAACCCTGCAGTTAGAAACCGTGCTGTAACTCGGGTGTTTCCCAACCCAGTCGACGTTTTTGCTCCCTTGCAGCTCCCAGCCAATCAGGAACACCGAATACCTGGTACAGGTGTGCTGGGAGCTGAGAGGAAGCAAAGAGATGGACTGTCCGGGGTTCCCCGAGGACTGGGCTGGGAAACACTGCTGTAACTAGCCTCTCTTTGCGGTACAGGTCGGTTCCTTTATGCCAGTGGAAAAGCGCAATTAATCTACATTTCTGTGAGTATTTTGTGTTCATGTGGTAATAGGGAGTTCTAATTAAACTGCGAGAACACACAAGGAGCCCGTCACTGCCTTCGCGTGGAGCCCGTGCCGTGATGTTATCATACTCACAGGTGGCGCCCATCTTGTTCCATGTTCAGAGAAGGACAACTAGTGGATCCGATGGAGGGGATGGAGAGCCTGGAGGAGCAGAGAGTCCACAGCCCACCTGCCTCCTTGGTTCCTCGAGTCCACATGCTCCATGCCCATAGACTGCAGCATAATAACCCACTACTGCCCCCTGCTGCCTTGGAGGGTCAGTGCAGCAATATGCCTTCCACCGCAGTCCATTAGACGCCATGCTTGATGATCAGGTGAGGCTACAGAGGCACTGATGTGATTCGCCACGTCTGCCCTGCTCCTCCCCAGGCTCCTCGGGCTTCCTGGGCGAGCCGGCGTCCATCAGAGCGGAACTCGTCGGCTTCCTCACACACTTGTTGCTAGGAGACGGCTTGGCGGCAGAGTACCTCCTCCTGCACCTCCTGTCTGATGTGTGAGTGTCCCCCCCCTCCCGTCCTGGCCAGACCTCCTTAGTGCTGCCATGCTGATCACAAGCTCCTTTTCCTCCAGCTATGCCAGGAGAGACGTCCTTCCTCTGGGGAAGTTCAGCCTCAACCTGAGCGGCTGTCCCCCCAACTCCCCCTACACGGAACGGCTTTTCGGGGTGCTGCAGCAGCTCGTGACATGTGTGAGTCAGGCGGACGGGCACCCTGCCGACTCACTGAGCCTCGCTTGGTAGCCCAGTGGCGTGTTGCCTGGGGCAATCACTGTGTTTCCCCGGCGATGGCACGTTGCCCGGGACGACCGGCATGGCCTGAGTCCCATTCTCCTCTCCTGCCAGTCCCACCGGGTCAGCATGAGCCTTGGCAACATGAACTGTCTGCAGTTCACGCCCAAGAAGGACTACTCAGCCAACCGGCTGTGCAGCGGCATCCTGCAGCTGGCCCCCAACACACTGCTCTTTTTGGACGAGACGCAGCTGCAGCAGGGGCAGCTGGATGCGGCAGGTAAGGTGACCGACCCAACCCAACCCAACCCAACCCAACAGGCACCGACCAACTCTCCCCTCTCTGGCCCCCACTGCAGGCGTCAGGAACATCACTGCCCTGGGAAACCTGATCTCCTGGCAAAAGGTTGATTATGACTTCAGCTACCACCAGATGGAATTCCCCTGCAATATTAATGTGCTTATTGCGTCAGAGGGAAAATCACTCCTGCCGGTGAGGACAAAGGCCTGTCCCGCACGTGATGCATGCGATGCTGCACCCCTGTGCAGCTCGGGGGGGTTGTGCTCTTCCTGCACAGTTACTCTGGTAACCCCGAGCGGCTCTAAGGCAGAGTACCTGCAGGGGCCTAGCTTGGCCAACGCATCTGTTTGTCACCCCACAGTGTGACTGCCACGTGCCCCTCCAGCCCCAGCTGGCCCCCCCAAACGTCGAGGGGTACATGGGTGCCCTGCAGGCGGCATTGCCCCCGGCCCAGCTGAATAAATTCCGAATTTATCTGAGCGCGCTTCGGCGCCACGAATACAGCATCTCCGAGGAGATGACCAAGGTTAGGTGCCTGCTCACCCAGGGGTGGGGTGGTGTCCCTATATGCGGTTTAACCGCTCTCTGCCGATACCCCCCAGATGGTGGAGGAGGACTTTGTGGAAATGAGGAAGGAGGATCCACAGAGCATCTCTGCAGACGATCTTCATAGAACGTTGGTGGTGGCCAGGTATGGTCCAGCTGAGCTTCTCATGATCTTTCATTTTGTAGAGTTACCTGCCTTTTCCAAAGATTTATTCTGCAGTTGGAAGGGTAATTTATATTTTGGTGAGCTTTGGGGTCTTGGGACTCCATAAGCAGCACGACCATGCCCGCTGATCTCGGCTTGACTCTCTCGGCCAGGCTGCTGTCACTCAGTGCGGGTCAGAACACGCTGTCACGGGACCGCTGGCTGCGAGCTAGGCATCTGGAGGCCAGGAGAGCAGGCAGGACGCAGCAGAGGACTGTCAACGGCAATGAGCCGTAGGCAGCAATGCATCATGGGACAGTGGGGGTGGGTCTTACCGAAGCCCATAGAATTAACAAAGCTCACAAAGCCATTTTTCTACGTCGGAGAAATGAATAAACTATTTCATTAATTCTCCTGGTACCATGTTTTGATTTTCGTAATCTTCAGGTCTTGGTGGTGGATTTCTTTATGAATAAGAATGTCCTTTAGTCTCCTGTTAGTGCCAAGACTGTTGTGGACACATTTTTGATTTCCCCATTAACATTTTCTAATAAATTCTTGAACTCTCTCCCTTCTTGTTTCTACAGTAATTACTTTTTACATTTTATGAATTCTGCTATTTAGCTCACCGGGATTAAAACAAGCTCTGAGCGGAGTACACGGGACACACTGAGAATCTGACCCATTGACCAACCTTTACACTGGAGATTTATACCAATTTTAGAAACCTGACTTTTAACATGAAAAAAAAACTATTTGTACTGTCTAAAATTGTCTGGGTTCTTGATTCATGATTCTGTGTTTTTGGTATATACAACAGATATGAAATGTCTGGAGCAATGGATTAAAAATTCGCCTATGGGATGTAACATGACTGGCCTGAGGATCCCTTGACTTACCTTGATGTCCAAGGGGATGTTCTTGGTAACATTTGAACTCTGTGAAATGGAAAAAATAAAACTTGAATGAAATTACACTATTTTCCATTTGCACGAGTGCACTGGAATGCTCTAATTTTTGCATATCCTATACATATACCCCCACACAGACGTGAGAGTGAAGCTTGGGGTCTGAGTGTGGGGTCAGTCATTTATCTGTAGTATTTGAAGGGGTTAAGGGCCACACTCAAGGGTCCAATGAAGTTATGACCAAGTTCTACCATGGGATTCAAACTGGCAACCTTCCAATGAAAAGTACGAAGGCCTAACCCTGAGCCCAGGCCGCAAACCCAAGCTGATTAGAGATTATAGATGTCGACACCAGGCACTAGGCAACAGGTGGCGTCATGTGATCGTGGGTGAGTCAGCAGTGGCCACTTACCTCATTTGCGGAATACGAGGACGTTAAGTACAGGAAGTGGACCTAAAATGAGCACAGGGTCAGGAGGGGTGCCAGGTGGACGTATGATGGGGTAATGTAAATGCGGAGCAGAACATGATAGCCAAGCTGAGCGGCCGTAATGAAGCCAGCATTTCATATGGCCAGCTGCACTGGCCTGTGGCTGCTTCTTACGTGTGGTGTGGCTGAAGGCAACCATAGTTCAAGCAGGTCGCTTTAAGACCCATAAAACACTCAGAACCCACAAACGTGATTATGTGTGGCAGACAGGGAAATTAGCCATCACGAACAGACATGACAAAAGGATAGGAAGGACAGCCACACAGCAGAATGTTACATTTGGTTTTACTAATAAAATATCCCATATACATTCCTCACATTTTAAAATACAGAGGCTTGCACTGTCATCGCCAATTTGTAGTTGCCTTTAACATTAAAGTCTAAGTGAAAACGCAGTAGAGTGATTAAAAGAATAAATAGATTACCCTCATATGCAAAAAAACGAAAATCCAACAAACTGAACATGTCAGATTTGGTCATGGAGGACAAGTGATGATAAAAAAAACAACGATCTCACGCTGACTGTAATTATACCGCATCACACAAACTGCAACAGTGTTAGACATCAGCCACGTGTGTGGTGCAGCTGTGGTGCACGTCTTATTCGGTGGAGGGAGCCTGGTATCTTACAGCAAGAATAAAATAACCGCCCCACAAAACTCCGTAAAAAAAACGGTAAATGTGCAATTTAACAACGCAAACAATGAGAAACAGAAGGACTTCCTTACACATTAAAACCCCATTCAGCAGGAACACGCGCATCATTCAGTCTGGCCGCGTAACTGGCCTCTGAGGCTGAGCGGCGCGGCGGCCGGGTGCGCGGCGTAACGCAGCGGAACCACAGCCCAAAGCCGGCTGCGCCAGGTGCCGCCGGCGGGACGCAGTGTTTTAGCACTGGGCAGCGCTACCGTGTCGCGAAGACGGCCGCTAATCGGACCTTCATGCGACGTCTTGGAAGAGGAGACAACTGTCATTCACCTGGACGACCCTGATTTCTGTATATCCGACTAACAAAGAAAAACGGCTGGATTGTACCAAGTATCTCTAACACCGTATAGCATATTATTTACGTTAAGGCTTAAATTTAAGATTCTGGTACACAAAACGTATGTATGTAATAGCTTCTGCCATACTATTACAATAATTATGAGCATTGACGTGAACTTCAGCAGTGTTCAAAGACACTTCAAAATGACGTGAAACACAGGATAAGTAGACCATCAGGTCGATGCTAACAAATGCTACTTGTGTAACTTTCCCTCCTCGCTCGTGATACAGTAAAAGCTCTTTTAAAATGCCAGGTTTTGGTGTCTGAATGTTTGACTATACCAGCATTACAGCACACAGACGAGCGTACCCTGAAGCCTGAAGTCATTCTGTCAGTGTCAAACTCCAAATTTCCTAATGCCACTTTCTCCGTGGCTATTTATGACTTAATGCACACACATCTGGTGAAGTGATTCACCTTAAGTACCATTTCTGAGGCTTTAATCAGCGGCACTGCAACTGAACTCAAGACCATCTGCTGTTATCTACACAAAGTAGGATCCTGAGAAGGAAGACCGAAAGGAGTCATTCAGGTGAATGATTTGCACTTGACGGCTTTCTTGGTTAGTACAGCCAATGCGAGCCAGATTTGATGGCTTTCTCTGGAACTACGACCAATAGGAGCCTGGTATGACAGCATTCTCTGTAAGTACAGTCAATGGGAGCCTGGTATGGCTACGTTCTCTAAATACAG
Source organism: Petrocephalus sullivani (assembly GCA_026780845.1). NCBI lineage: Eukaryota > Metazoa > Chordata > Actinopteri > Osteoglossiformes > Mormyridae > Petrocephalus > Petrocephalus sullivani. The sequence goes on along the minus strand of JAODKM010000058.1, from coordinate 2,217,493 downwards.
CCAATAGGAGGTGGGTGTGACGACTCTCTGTAAGTACAGCCAATGGGAACCGGGAATGACTGCTTTCTCTGTAAGTACAGCCAATAGTAGCCAGATAAGACGGCTTTCTCTGTAAGTACAGCCAATGGGAGCCGTGTATGACTGCTTTCTCTATAAGTACAGCAATGGGAGCCAGGTGTGACGGCTTTCTCTCCAAGTATAGCCAATAGGAGCTGGATATAATGACTTTCCCCGTAAGGACAGCCAATGCGATCCGGATTTGATGGCTTTCTCAGTAACCATGGCCAATGGGCGTGGGGTATGACTGCTTTCTCTGAACAGTGCGCATTCTCAACCTTTCATGTGAGGGCAAACACTTCCCAAGGCTACAATTGAAATCCAAAGTGGGGAGACGACTTGCTTGATGTTGCCTCGTATGTCTTGCTGCTGTGCCTTGAGGCTACCGCCAAGTGCAGGCCCTGGTAGGCGTTTCTCTGGGTATCCCCAAACATCTACAGTGCTGTGAACAGTGCTAGGAGTGACCCAGTGGAGCCCAGTAGGTATAAATGTATGTTCAGGATCTCAAAGCTTTCTCACAACAACGCTACCGACATGCAGTTGGGCTTCCGGCTCTGATCTGCCTACGCTGCTACGGACATGACATGCGACACAAAGGGAGCAATTCACAACAGTCAGGAGACAGAGTCGCCAGCCGGAGGCCCCGGCACACCTACTTACACTATATGCTGCACACACTGGCTGTAAACATCAGGCAACCGACAACGAATCTTACAACTGGCTCAATAGCTACCGGCCGCACTGGTGCAACTCTGGTGCAAGCTTATTTCTACTGCTACGTAACTAGGGTTTAAGTCGCACCCGACTGGGGGTCTGAACGAGGCCAAGAGAGACCACTATATCTGGATGATCCTGGTCTGGCACTGTGTAAACATCGCTTTAATCTCATTCTGCTGGATTTCTTCAACGCTGTCTGGCTCTGGACTCTTCTGGACCTTCGCCACCGCAAAGCTGATCCCTTGAGTCAGCCCAGCCTGTGTCAGGTTGGCCACCTGGGCCATCGAGCTTTTGATCTTGGCGAAAGGAGACGCCACGCGGCTGCCTCCGCCATCGGCAGGGGAAGGCCCAGTGCTCCCCTCGGTATGTGAGCCCAGGCTCTTCTGGGAGGAACAGGATGCAGTGGAGGATGGAGCTTGGATGGTCAGCAGGTTCGTGGTGGGGGCAGAGGACTGGACATCCAGCTGGGATGGTCTAGAAATCTGGGTCGTGCTGGACTGATCTCCTGCATCTTCTGGAGCTTTACTGTTGAACGGTTCCTGTGGGATCTGGTGAGGAACACTCGTTACTTCCTCCTGTACTTTGCTGACTTTACTCTGTGCATCATGGACAAACTGGTGGCAGTAGGCATCCATGGAACTCCCAAAGTCAATCAGGATGTCTTCCTCAGCTTCCATTGCCAGTTCGGGAGATTGTTCATCCTCAGCAGCCAAGCCCCGCTCCACCATCTGACCGTCGCAGGTGGTGATTCGGATAGCAGAAGGTATGGTCAATTCCACGCTGGTGATTGACTGGGAGCGACTGGACAGGCGTGGTCGAGAGGCCACTATACCACAGCTGGGGAGCACGTAATCCACGTTCTCCAGGGAACCGGAGTGCGGGTGCTCGTCGGAGTGGCAAGAGTCAGAGTCCGAGAGCTCCAAGTCGGACGTATCAGAATGGTCCTTGAGGCCCACCGCTCCCGGGTTGCTGTCTGTCGTCTCCAGGCTGCTGTCCGACTTCCACAGGCTGACCTTCATGTTGGGCTTCAGGAAGTTGACCTTCACGTCCGGCTTTGGGAAGTTTCCCAGCTTCCCCAGTGGCTTGAAGTTACCGATATTGACGTTAGACTTTGTCTGCTTCACCTTCTGGTTCAGCGAGGAGAACTTGTTCATAAGGAAGTTTTTCCCTTGGGCAAGACCGGAGCTGCCAAAGACCTGGTCCGGGTTTCGGGATCCAATGCCGACTATCCCTTCGTGCGGTTTGCTGTGCCTCCTAAGGAGCGGAACGTTTTAGAAGCCGATTAACACAGGAATTCCTGTCATGTTATACAACACGGACATTTCCCTGAATGTTAGAGTGGCCTTTAGAAGAAGCTAATCTTCAGAATGACACAAAGTCCTGCGTCACACCAAAAGAGAAGCATCATGTTTAAGGAACATTTCCAGGTGCACAGAGGAACAGGGGAAAGAGCTGAAGCGCTCTTCTGAGGAGCGGAGTGCTTGCCGGGCACGTGGGAGCCCCTGACGTACCTCTCCAGCTTCTTCTCCATGACCTGGACGTCAAGGCCCAGGGCCTGCTTGGTGAGGCGGAGCATCTCAGCTATACACTGCAAGGTATCTGGGTAACGACAGCCAAGAGCAGCCAGTCTTTATGTCTTTATAGCTGTACATTGTGTACAAACATTCATGCAATTATTAGTAGCATTTTTTAACCATTATAATTATAATCAACGGCTAGCAGAGAGGCCATCTGCAGACTAGACTGTGGCTCTGGTTTCAGGTTGTCCCGACAGACTGAGTGGGATAGTGTTACTGCCCACAGTTGTCACCTCCGATTGCTCTTTGCAGATACATTTTCTCTTTTATTTTTTTAAAAAAAGCACTTCTGTTCTTTGGAATGATTGATTGAAGTTAAAAAATTAGAAAATACAGACTAGAATAAAATTTTAATGAATCAAGAATAATCACGTTGTTCCCCTGACAAAGGAAGCCTCTGTTCACATTTTCACATGGTAACCTGCCATACCTTTCCCATCATCCTCGGGGCTGCGCGTAAGCGCTCGCAGGGTGTGGAAGTAGCCAGACGTGTCTCCATGCCTGTAATGAAGCCTCATGCAGCAGAACTTGGGCTTCCCAAAGAGGGTGGGTTCAGGACCTGAGGACGGGGCGTCGCAGACAGAGATGCCACTTGTCAGCTCTCTGCCATGTGCGTAAAAGGCTCGCACAAAGCCCCTAGCGGCAGCGCCAGCTTAGAGCCCGGCGCTAATCTGAAGGTTCAGCATAAATAAAAGGACAATGAAAACGCTTCTGCTTGAAAGCCTTTTCCAGAACCTCTGCACAGAGAAGGAAGGAGCTCCCAATCTGCACAGAGAAGGAAGGAGCTCCCAATCTGCACAGAGAAGGAAGGAGCTCCCAATCTGTACAGAGAAGGAAGGAGCTCCCAATCTGCACAGAGAAGGAAGGAGCTCCCAATCTGCACAGAGAAGGAAGGAGCTCCC
>JAODKM010000058.1:2146785-2157689 GCA_026780845.1 Petrocephalus sullivani | reverse complement strand
AGGCATGTACACAGAAGGCCACAGGAGGGCGCCGATACACACACAGGCATGTACACAGATGGCCACAGGAGGGCGCCAATACACACACAGGCATGTACACAGATGGCCACAGGAGGGCTCCAATACACACACAGGCATGTACACAGAAGGCCACAGGAGGGCGCTGATACACACACAGGCATGTACACAGAAGGCCACAGGAGGGCGCTGATACACACACAGGCATGTACACAGGAGGGCGCCAATACACACACAGTCACTCACACACTCATTCTTGCTCCCCATGGCGACAGACAAACAGACACACACACACACGCACACACACACACACACACACACACGCACACAAAATGATAAATCCAAACACAGCCCACACCATAAAAAGGCAGCACATATCCACAAAAACATATGATATAGAACAACTTCAGCATGAATATGATGAATATGAGAATGGATTTGGCCGGTAAAAAATGTAACATTGACAAGATGATGGAAATGTGACAGAAGTAGAAAATAAGAAAGAACTGGCCTTTTGCATTAAAGTAATTTTCTTGGAATGTCTATTAAGATTTTTTTATAACATATATTTAGGCATACGCATATATGGACAGAAGAGAAATATCAGTTATATAAACTGTGTGTTAGACTTCTTCAGAGGGAATCGATGGAGTACATGCAAGGAAATGCCTTTGTGCTGACAGAGGCCACCGACACGCGCACTCCCCAGACGGGTACATGTCAGCCAGAGATCCTCTGTGAGCCGCATTCAGCATGTCTGCATATACTCAGCACAAAGACAGCGAGGCTGCTGAGCATCTGTGTGCTGCTGCTCGGGGACAAAGCACCAGCGGCACGACCCCACACAGCCACACTGTTTTCACTGCCATGGCAACCGTTTCTTAAACGAATGCCCTCGTGCAAAGCACACGAGGATAGTGTGCTGTCCGCCAAGGCGGAGCGGAGCAGTGCTGAGCACGTGCCTGTAGGGCTCTGGGGCTCGTGGGGCTCAAAGCTCGTGACATCTGTCACAGGGCCTCCCAGAGCAGCAGAAAGCCCAGAATGCCAAGCTGCAGCCTGAGGCTATGAAGGATGCCTGTATACTTTGCTCTACAGTGAATAAGGGACTTATGGGTAATTTTATAGAGACAAAAGTATAAGACAGAGGGGTGGGACAGGTTTTGAGCACCATGGTAAAACAACCAGCACACCTCTGCAAACGTGACCTTCATTTATAATAAATGAAGGAACATGGTGGGAATCCACTCAATCCAGAGATACCCAGGTTCATGCCTTCATGTCTCACACATTTATACTCATCCACTCATTGTATAAATGACATCACAGGAGGTGGGAGTGTTGGGGGGTGGGCCACGCCCATGTCAGTGACCACGCCCACATCCGCAACCACGCCCACATCCGCGACCACGCCCGGAACCACGCCCGCACCGATGCATTCCCATCCCACACCTGCTGTCCGTTACGGCTGTGCTGTTCCCGCAGCCGCAGCTTCCTCTCCAGGTCGGTCAACACAGTTTCTTTGCTGTCACGGATGTCGTCGTCTGACGCGGCGTGAGGAGGTCTGGGCAGCTTCCGCACCGCGCCCTGAGGTGACCTGGGGACAGAGAGGATGACAGGTAAGGGGCCACAGCGAAGTCCAGACAGCAGTTGGTGACGAGGAGTGACTCCAAGCATTTGCTAACTGTCGCCTGCAAAAAAATTTTAACCTGTTTAACACTGAGGTCCCATCTGTCAGACTAGAGTGATGACCAGGGGATATTACTACATTTTGGTATAGTGTATTCCGTAGCGTGTCCAGAATGCATCTGCATTGAAATTTTCTTTCTATGATATTCCGTTTGTGAGATATAAGCATTTTTGTAGAAGAAGCCCAATTTTCACAGCTTACCCTCAGTGAAACTGCTTGGGAACTACAAACAGGATAGGACTAGGAAGGAGGGTCTCAGCTCTTTATTGGTCTATAGCTCTGTCAATCAGAACCCCAAAAACAACTGGGGGCCTATATCACACAGGAGGATATCTTGATTAGCCAGATTACTTGATAGTCTATGGTAAATGTGAATGAAGATAATGTCCATTTAAACTATCATGGCAGTTATCAACCAATCATGTCTTCTGTTTACATGTAGTCACCCAACAGTGTGCCAGACAGACTGTAGCAGACACGCTCACAACAGACAGGAACAACATGTGTGATTTTAGGGTTTAAAAATGTTTTTGACCGTTAAACTTCATTCACTTTACCTCTAAAAAAAGGATTTACAGTTAGCGGAACAAAATATAGAGGAAGCTAATTGGTCCGCTAATGAAAAAAATTTGCTTTGCCAATTAGCAGTTTTAGGAATAGCGGAGCCCTGCCCACTTGATAGAATTTCTCAGGGGCCCAGCCACGTGTTTGTGTGGCCCTGGTCACTTGGCACGCCAGGAACTTTCTAGATTCTTCTTGTGAGATCAGAAACAGGCCTCATCTTAAGGAAGCAAAAACCACACTTACAGCACAGGGGCACTCTTTGGCAACCCCATCTCATTGGTGGGAAGGAACGCAGGCAGCGAGGGCAGCACAGAGCTGAGGAAGGCCACAGGGTCCTGGATGGGGCTGGGACTGGAACAGCTTGAGGTAGGTGAGGCCACCTGGGGGGGAGACTGTGCGCGTACGGCTGGGGCCGGGGGCTTGGGGACAGGCGAGGACAGGAACGTCGGTGGGCTGGTGGGGGACTGCAGGACCCGGGAGGAAAACAGCCTTGAGGATGTCGCATGCTGATTAGATGCCAGGGAGAGGGGCGGGAGCCCGGGATCCACAGGCGGCTTCTGCTGGATTTGTGCAGCCAGGGCATTGAGCATGGGGACAGGAGACTCGATGACGGACAGACTCTGGGATGGGAACAATGTCTGTGCGGCGATGAACTCCTTGGGCCTGGTGTAGCTGAAGCCTTGTGCCATGTTTGCCACACCGGTCTCAGACACCTGGGTGACTGGCAGGCTCACAGGGCCTTGGCGACGCTCATGGAGGGAGGGGGGCGACCAGGGAGCCGGATCGGGGATGCTCGGAGGGGCTGGGTCCTGTTGTTGCTCGAGGAGAACCTGGTTATGGAGGATCTGAAGCTGGGCAGGATCCCTACAGAGATAGAAAGTAAACAGAGTCACACACACCATCAAAAGCAGTCATGGTCAAAATGACCCCCTGAGTCACACACACCATCAAAAACAGTCATGGTCAAAATGACCCCCTGAGTCACACACACCATCAAAAGCAGTCATGGTCAAAATGACCCCCTGAGTCACACACACCATCAAAAACAGTCACGGTCAAAATGACCCCCTGAGTCACACACACCATCAAAACAGTCATGGTCAAAATGACCCCCTGAGTCACACACACCATCAAAAACAGTCACAGTCAAAATGACCCCCTGAGTCACACACACCATCAAAAGCAGTCATGGTCAAAATGACCCCCTGAGTCACACACACCATCAAAAGCAGTCACAGTCAAAATGACCCCCTGAGTCACACACACCATCAAAAGCAGTCACAATCAAATTGACCCCCAGAGTCACAGACACCATCAAAAACAGTCACAGTCAAAATGACTTCCAGAGTCACAGTGCAGACACAAATGCAGTCACAGTAAAAATGGGACCACAGAGTCACAGACTCTAAATGCAGTCATATATTCCAGTTTGAATATTCCAAACAACGGGTTTATAATGCTGAATAAATTCATTTTCTTCTATGTAGTCAAAATTCATATCGCACAATAATTTGTTGAAAATACACACAGACAATCTACTGTAAAGAAAGCTGGAATAAAGTACACTTAATAGTATTTCATAGAATTTCAGCAACGCAAGGAGGACAAACACATGACGGAGAAATTAGCGCCGTGTCTAGAAAAATGCTTCGATGGATTTTACAGAAAATAAGTTATCATTCCATTAAATTATATCTGTTATGTACATTTGAACTCTTTGATATGTTGCTTTATTCATAACTTAATAGTGTCATAATACTTAAAAGATCGAATCACACTAATAAGATGCCTCTCCCACAACAGTGCACATTTAATATCACTCGAACTAATTAATGCTAAACTAAAACAGCTACGACTACTCCCGGAAACTGAAAACAGAATACTGAAACAGTAATATTTTTAATAGATAGAGATAATAGAGATCTTATCTAGTATCTTATATCAACATAATAATTAGAGAACTCACTCACCATCAGTTCAGTCCTACGTATGTGTGGTTTGTGTTTCGTCCCATTAAATGGAAATGCCGTAAAAAGCTGATGGCAAAGCGGCTTTATTTCATGTGCAGCGGAACAGGCCGCCCCCCACAGGCCGCCCCCCACAGGCCGCCTTTATGCGAAATAGCTGCAGAACGATCTGCCGCGGTGCTGATTCCAAGTCACTACTTCTGCCCCAAGCTTTTACTACTCAGTCTTTATGACAGTTCAGCAGCACATTTTAACATCTTCGCTTACTATCCACACGAGACTGCCATATGTCATTGCACGATAAACAGGGTCTGACTGTTTAGACCTGCATTGTGTTGAGCACCATTCATCAGAATAACAATATGGTTCCTCGACCTTAAAAATAGAATCAGCCCCAGGCCAAGGGGAGGGTCTCAGAGTTGCAGAGGAGGGACCCCACTGCAAAATTTACCAAGGGGGACCACCGCAACCCCCACCCACCCACCTAGAATATTTTACCCCATTTTACCCCAAGATTAGTGCCCCATTCAATGACAGATGAAACAGATGATTATGCAAAATTGGCAACAATTTACAGAGACTATATGACTGCACACCTTAATGTGGGCCTCCTGGCCACTCTCCCCCCCCATTGCCCCCCCTACTGTAAGACCCCTCCTCTGCTCCGAATGATGGGTGCAGAAATATAATAAGCGCCAACAGCTAAGTTCCTACAAAACAGCACACCCCCCCTTTCCTCTCTGTGGCTGAGAGGTGAAAGCCCCCGGCAGCTTGTGACTGTATTCTGGGGGGCCGCCACATGGCTGGCTGTCTCCCAGAGGCTCCACAGAACTGTCAGCGCTGAAGCGGCCCGCCTACCCAACGCCAGCCTCTGGGCATATAAGGCAAGGAAGGTTCTGGGTGTTTGTGGCGACCTTGGCATGGAGGCAGAGCCTTCAGACGGCAGAATGCAAATGGAGACAAGCAGCCCTCCTAAGCGGCAAGCCTTCATAAAGCCTGTCCACACCGGCAGGACGGATATCACAGAGCGCCCCCTACAGCTCCGGAGGGGGCTGCATGGGGCTCTGACGGAAAAGCCGAGCGCATTCATGCTCCCTGTACCTTTGTGGAATCAGACACAAGCGACGGCGCCCGTCATCGGTCATTGTCACGCAACATCTTATTTGTGCCGGACGCCGCCTCACCACCCACGAATAAATAATTCATAATCTGCAAGCCTACTGCATGTTTGGATGAATTAAATAAAGCAGAAAACTGAAAAAATCCTTATCAATTAGCCACGTTCAGAGTAGGCAGGCGTGACTGAGACGGGCCGGAGCGTGGCTGTCTGCTTACCCGCGGTCTCAGCGCTTAGTCTCCATGGCCTTTCTCTCGACACCTCGGCTCCTGGAACTGCTGCTACACTCCTGCAGCACGGGAACTGCAGCCACGTGCGAAGTGCGCGGCTGCACGACACACCCACTGAAATCTGCTCACTCTCTCAAACTTCACCTTTTCAAATGCTGGAGGTAGCCTCTGAGGCTCCTCCATACAGCTATTAGGAATACGTAAGAGTACGATGGTATTCTTAGATATCGATTAATTAAAAACCAAAATGTCGCATAGTATTCATGAAAGCTGACTGATGATGCTGCCTGTAAAAGAGCCAGGACCTGCTGGAGAGGTTATATTTATATCATGCTGTATTATCCTGCTGCTTCAAGAACAACAGCAGGTCTGACCTGTTAAACATCACAGTTTCCAAAGCGACATATGACTGAAAACAGGACCAGCCACTAACTGGGGGTTAGGGGTCTTGCTCAAGGGGCCAATGGTGAAATCTCTCTTTCAACCCTGGGACTTGAACTGATGACCTTCCGATCAAAGACACAGCATCTGAACCCAGTGAGCCATGCAGCACCCCCAAGCTGCCAAAGCCACCCTCAGATGGGATGAAATTATACCATTAGCCTATCAGTTTGCTCGTTCACAGTGAGCGGTGTCCAGCCCAATATGAGCATGAAGTTATACAAACATACCCCCCCGCCCAATGTGAGGGTCCCCCTGCCTTTTTGGCTGAGATAGAGAGCACAAAGTGACCAGTGCACACTTAGCTTCTAAATCATCAGCACAGAATCAGACGGATGGCTACTCACAGCCGGGGCTTGGCCAGCACGGCGGGAGGCTCTTTGCGAGGCGCCGTCAGTGAGGGGTCTGCGGGTGTCTCCGGGGTAGGACTGGGGTCCTCCGGGGCAGGACTGGGGTCCTCCGGGGGCGGACTCTCTGGTTCATCCTCAGGGAGCTTGAAGTGCACACGCAGGCCTGAGCGGGAGTTGGTGCGATTCTCGCTCTGGTTGGCCAGCCGGGGTTTCAGGCAGGAACTGGGGGTATCTGTGGTTGAGGGGGGGAACCAGGGCTCAGCCTGGTCAATCAGGCCCGTCTGTGCTCTGGGCTTTGGGCCGGCAATGGGCTCCTCGGGGCCGATGCTCTGCCGGGAGGGTCCCGGACTGCCCTGGCCTTCCTCTGTCTTGGGTTTCAGATCCAGAGTCACGGAGCTGGGTGGGAAAGTTCCGGAGAACGGCTTGCTGGGATGGGCCAGGGTGTGCTGACTGAAGATGTCTGGTGAGAAGAAGCTGGATTGTGAGTCCTGGTGGTGAAGAAGCCCCCCCCCGGCCCTGGGCAGGAGCTCGCTATGATGGGTATGGGAGCTTTCCAGCCAGGGGAGGGGCTTGTTATGATTGACATTCACATCCTCCAACCTGGGGAGAGCCTGGTTATGATTGACATTCATTTTCTCCAACCTGGTAAAGGGCTTGTTATGATTGACATTCACATCCTCCAACCTGGGCAGGGACTTGTTGTGATTGACATTCATATCCTCCAACCTGGGGAGGGCTTGGTTATGATTGACATTCATGTCCTCCAACCTGGTAAAGGGCTTGTTATGATTGACATTCACATCCTCCAACCTCGTCAGGGGCTTGTTATGATTAACATTCATATCCTCCAACCTGGGGAGGGCCTGGTTTTGATTGACATTCATGTCCTCCAATCTGGTAAAGGACTTGTTATGATTGACATTCACATCCTCCAATCTGGGCAGGGGCTTGTTATGATGGACATGGGTGTCCTCCAACCTGGAGTTTAGGTTAGAAGTAAAAGGTTCAGTGATGGTGATTGCTGGGTTTGGCTCATTTTCATGAATAAAAGTCCCTTCGGTGACAGGCTTTGCACTGAAGGCAAAGGTGTCTCTCGCAGAGCTGTTAACTCGAGCCTTGTGGCCCATCAGTGCTGCGTCTGCAGGAAACTTCAGGCTGCTGGGATCTGGAGGTACGGGGCCAGTTCTGACATGCTGAGCGCACTCTGGCGGCACAGCGGTGCTGCCTTTGCTGCCACTGCTGCTGTTACTGTTTTCATAACCTAATGAGGAGAAAATGAGCAGCATTGGCCGCCTGACAGCTGTATGCCTGTTATGTACCATCTGCCCATGTCTACATAAAAGCCTCTGCCTAATTCATGTCAATGTAATGTATACGAATCATACAGAATCATGTCAGCAAGGCTCTCACAAATATACGAAATCTCAGATTTTTTAAATTTTAAATTTAAAATTCCACTAATTTAATCTGAGCTTGATTGCTTACAGGCATGCAGGGTTTCACACAAGAGGTCTTACAACAAATCTGTATTATTTCATTTTAACTTTTGATTTTCTAAAATTAGCTACACTATGTACAGTATGCAAACCGTACAGAATATGTACAAGCTAATAAAATGACATATGTGTAAAATATGTGCGCAGAAAATCTCACTCCAGCCAGCGGGCGACCCTGCACACGGAGTGCTATGTGGTCTTCTTAATGACACTGATCCAGTGTTACTCAACCTAGTCCTCGGAGACCCCTAGCCGGTCCATGTTTTTGTTCCAACCCAGCTCCCAGCACACCGGTTTGTTTGGATCAGGTGAGCTGGGACCTGGGAAAGAACCAAAATGTGGACTGTCTGGGGGTCCTTAGGACTGGGCTGGGATGCACGCTATCAGAGGGGTGCAGAAAGGTAATGGCGGGCAGTGCTGGCAGGCAGCGGCGTGATTCGAGGGCCATACCCTTCACCTGCAGGTAAGCGACACTCGACACTGTGCCGTATTTGTTTTTCGCCGTGCAGGTGAATGTTCCGGAATCTTCCGGGAAGACTTCGGCTATGACCAGAGTGCAGATCTCCTCTGAAGGCAAAACAAAATGGTCAAATAAAATCACATTAGCATCAGCGCTCAATGCTTCCTTACGGCTAGCTGGCATCAGGACCGTCACCCGGAAATATAAACCATTTCATTTGTATTGCTGCCGTAGAATATTCTGGGCAGTTTAGCCACTAGATGTGATACAGTATATTAAAAAACAGGATGCCTGCTTGGGATTATCAGGGTCATTGCCTGAATTCTGAAACACTTTGCCAACTCTTCCTTTATGTTGGCTGACTAGCAAACACCTACATTTTCTTTTGATTCTTTTAACCGTAAAAAGTACCAGGTTTGTTTTCTTTTCCGTAGTTTTAGCACCGAACACAGAAATGCCACCGCTGTGCCTCGATGCTGCCTTAATACTGCGCTCACACATGTATCCACAATTTACTTCCAGATGTGACTTTCGAAAGTTTCCGTCTGATTAGATCTGGAATCTCTCTGGTGTTTGTGGTTGCCACGGAGACAGCAAGCGTCCATGCACTGCTTAGGCCTGTGTTTGCCGCCCTGAAGGTGCTTTACACCCGTATATGGCCGTGTAGCAGCGAGAGGGAGACCTCGGCCGCACCTCAGAGTGCTCTCTTGGCGGCCTGTCAAACATCTCGCTGACCGTGGACGGCTCACATTTTAAAGAAAAGCATTGATTGCACTACGACCCCATTACAATTCTCCCGTCATTTTATAATCGCAGCCATTTTCAAATACTGATGTCAGTATTTCAAGTTATCGTTTTGTTTGCTTGATTGAAAAAACATGCTGAATTTGTGTCAGATTCTCAGATTCCTTGGGGGGAGTTGCTCTGGGAGAGATGTTCTAGGAGAGATGTTCTGGGGGAGATGCTCTGGGGGAGATGTTCTAGGAGAGATGCTCTGGGGGAGATGCTCTGGGGCAGATGTTCTGGGGGAGTCGGCAGAGTGGGTGGTTGCTGTTTCCTCTCTAAAGAAGCCATCTGGGTTTCAGCCCTTGCAGCTATACAGCATTTTCCTGTCCAGTCTCCCATAATCCATCAGTTTTAATGTATTTGCCCATTCGGTGTTCCATGCACTTTAACATGCAGCCTTTCTCAAGTTACATCTCATACATCTGCTGCAGGCTACCCGCTCCCTGAACGTACCTGACTCAGCCATGGACCTCGGCTCTGAAAGCAAACATAGCAGGCATTACTCGAATTACTTTGACTTAAATGATGTGTGAAAATCAAATCATTAAAAATAAAAGTTACTACTGTAACACGCAGTACAACCCTATCAATCCGGAACACAAAAATAACTGTCATATTACTTTTTAAAATTATGTCTAAAAAAGTATGCACTAGGCATGACATAAAGATAAAATAAATTAGCCATAAGTCAGCTACTAAGTTAGATGACTGATTAGCACTGCATGGAGATCAGTGCTGCTAGACCTAGAAGGAGCCAGCTGGTAGGGTGGCATGCTCTTGTGAAACACGACAGCTCCTTATGGTACAGATCTGTGACCTGGGAATTGGGCCAGGCATAGAGCTCTCCAGAGTAGTGCTTGTGCTCAAAGGCAGGCTGCTGCCTTGCCAGAGATGTGACGCGTCCACCAGCCATGTCCCTTATGGCACAGTGTGGCTGGGCGTACTTTTCTGGAGGATCCTGAAATCAGGGGAGTCGTCCACCATGGTCCCTTCTCTGTACCACTCCACACGGGGGGAGGGGACCCCCTTCACACGGCACTCCAGCACCACCAGCTGTCCCTCGAAGGCAACGATGTCCTGCAGGCTCTGCAGTGGACGCAGAGCACAGGAGTACTTGTGTGACTTCGGGCTTGTGCACGCTCAGGCTCTGGAAAGCAGTTTGCGCTGCTCTCTCCGAGTGCTGTGACTGTCATGGGTAAAGCACCAGAGACTGTGTGGAGAGTTAGCTGATAGCAAGCTGACAGCGCCACCTGGTGCCTGACTGAGGTTTGACTAATTCAGAATTCATTCAGAATCACTCATTTGTTCACTTCAGACGTCTGGTCATTTTGGTCAATTTATTATATAACTTAACATGTTTATGATACTATGTATTTCTTATGCATATTTTATATGTCATTGTGTATTATACTTAATTTTTTATGTTTATGTATTATGTTTGCTATACCTCATGACACCACTGGGTGGCAAGAGAGAGGATCTCTCAGTCTAGAACCACATGTTCTGTTTCACTAGAACGGCAGGGTATTACCTTGGTGAAGACGGGAGCAGCCATTAGCACCCTTCCGTCCAGACTTTGCGGGTAGCTAACGGCGTTTTGATCCTAAAGATGACAGAGCCGGTAACACAGCTGCATTAGTTGTGAATTCTATTTGTTTATCAGTTTTATCTTATCATAAAATGATAGATAAGATATTATCGGCCTGCAGAAGGCGCTGCTACCTCCTGTAAAGGAGTCGGGGGGCTGGCCATTTGGGCTGGTGGGGGAATGGAGACGTCCTGCACAGG
>JAODKM010000058.1:2122896-2137683 GCA_026780845.1 Petrocephalus sullivani | reverse complement strand
CTAGGTACTGCTCTCACACTGTCTGATGTGTTGGTGCATACCTTATACTCAGTGCCCCTAGGTACTGCTCTCACACTATACAAATTGTTGGCACATACCTTTTACCTCAGGTCTCTTGCACATTGTACTGATATTGCACAGCATCACTTATGTAAAGATTATGTACCGCAGAACATCTCATATATTTCCTGAATTCTGCTTGGTTAATCTGCTTTCAAACACAATGACCTTTCCTGTCTTTGGCATGGAGAGGGAAATCCATATTATTGATAATATATGAAAGGCTTTAACTGGGTTATTTATTGGACTAAGGTTGTGCCATGCACAGATGTGGGCCTTCAGCCAACCAGTTAAGTATTAAGGGTCTCCTCATAGTGTGCTCAATTAGTTGGTTGAAAAAAATCTTGGTTTGGATTTTTACTCTTTGGCCCTGGATTACCCAACTCTGGCCATGCATAACCTTTGGCGGACAGACTAAAAAGTTCCTGATCTTTCAGAAGCAAAGTCAGAGAGGTGCCTTATTGCATGTTTTGTAGGCTAATGCATGGTCTGTTTGTATAAATGGTTTCTTTATTTTCACTATTTCATACTGAGCAATATTGTGTTCTGTATATTTACTAAAGATGTAAATTTACTCCCACCCCAGCCATTAAAGATTAATGCCACATTAAAACAGGCCATATACTTCACATTAAATTGACGGAATTCATGTCCTTTCGGCAATAGGATGCCATATGACACGTAATCACCATGGTGATCACTGTTTCGGCGCACTGCCTGAACAGGGTTCCTGAGGTGACCTTCTTCGCTGGTTCTGATTCCACCTGCTGCCCATGATTGGCTGACATAAATGTGACACCGCGGGGTTGGTCAGAAGGACTAATTATGCACTTACCAGCATGCTTTGCACCGCTCCGCACATATCTTTAAATTGTGTAAATTAATGTGTATTTCTGTTGATAGTATATATCAACAGTTTAATGTTTGCACTGGAATCCATGTGTTTTATTAGCATGTAACCGTGTTGTTTAAATTGTTGGCTTCCCTGTCTGTGCCCCTGCTAGTATTAAACCAATAGTGGTCCTGGGATTGAATACACTGGGCGGGATTGGAAGTGACAGGCTGTTATTGCCCTTATTGAAATGACTCACGCACTTCCCAAGATTTGTTTATTTGCGGTCTCTGTGTATGTCTCTTGCATTGAAAGCATTCGGCACCCTCTAGGGTTGTGGCGTGACTTGTGAACAAACAGAAAATGAAGAGGCAATGTCCTCTTCAGTTTCAGATCCTGATTCAGATTGGGGATCTTATATTGTCATTGTATAGCATACAATGAACTTTTAGCAGTGATGCTGCGGTCTTTTAAGAAAGATTGTCCTCCCTCAGAGTTTTGCAGCATGGCATGCTGCTCTGTTATCGCGCATCTTTGTGTCTCTTGATATCGGTGTGCATTCGCAGGCATATCTAAATGGTTGCCATACTTTGCCCTTATCTGAGCAGGATAAACATGCCAAAAAAGCAAGTGACCCCAAATTGTGAATTAAGCTACATGTCAATGGAATTGGATGGGACAGAATTGTCTTGCTGTTCAAAATGCTAGTAAGACTAGTTTGGCCCAAACATGAGCCAAATCTGCTCAGGGTGGTAACATTCAGATGACTGACGGCAAAACCTGTTATATTTTCTCTCCCTATCTGTCACGTAAGTCTTCTTTGGATCCTATCCACACTTAACCCTCTCTCTCTCTCTCTCTCTCTCTCTCTATATATATATATATATATATATATATACACACACACACACACACAAAAACATGTGCATGAGTTGTTAACAAATTGAAGAACTTTAAGGACGAGACTTGTACAGAGATTTGTATTAAAGGCATACATTCCTGTATGGCAAGTGCTGTTTAACGTTCCTAAATTATCTGCCTATGAGAGGAGAGATTTAGACATATTGCTGCAGTGTTTTTGTAGTTTATTAGTTAATATTTATTTGATTTTATGACGTCATTTTTCATAACCAGGGACCAAATAAATCATACACTGGGCTGGTGTTTTGCTCTTCGCAATGATATTTCTGTGCGCATGTATTTATTTAACTGATGCTTTTGCCCAAGGTTACTTGGAAGAGAGGAAAACTTGGGGTCAGAGGGTTATGGTCAGACAGTGTCCCTGGAGCAGTTAAGATTAAAGCCCCATCGGTGATATGATTACTCTGCCAACCAGAGGACCTGAATCCGTGACCTTTTGGACACAGGACTGTACCAGTGGATAAAATTGTGGAATTGTGGACTTCCAATTTTTAGAGCATGCCAAACTTTATTCAACTGTTGCTCTAGTTACTTATTTAGTAGTCTATTGTATGATATTTTAAAGAGGAATGCCAAAATGCTAGTTGTTTCCACAATTTTGGCCACTAGTGTTCATCTCTAACCAGTTACTATATACTAGCCCATTGTCAACTGAATACATGTAATTATTTCAAATGTTATATTCACTACCAGTCAAAAATTTCTGCACACACTGAGATTTTCTACATTGGCATGCTACTCACTTCACATTTACTAAAGATACGCATACGATATCCTTTTCTAACGAATACATTTACAGTATGTTCACCATTTGAGTACCTTTATTAGCAAGAAAATGTCATATCTTTGATTCATCAAAGTAACCTCCTCTAGCAATTACAACAGCAGAGCAAATTCGAGGCATTCGAGGATTAAACCATTAACCAGTGCACTTAAAGTTAAAGGACAGCCTGGAATTTTACTATGCCATAAAAACCCTACCAGTTAATAGGATGTGAGACATGCACTGTAACATACTCTTTCCTTGTCATATAGGAAACTTGTTACTTATTTTATTACTACTTTTTTTTTCGAGTATTTAACAAAAAAAAAATACTGCAGTTTAAGAAATAAATGGATAAGTGGTAAAAACCTGTGGTGTGCAAAAACTTTTGACTGGAAGCATATGACTTAGTAAAGTGGCACTCAGGGAAAAACACCAATCAAAAATCACGTTACCATTTACAGTTCAGATGATCGGTTTTATTCTGAATCATCAAAGCAATTACAAAATAAAATTGAATTTCAACTCAACAAATTTTTATATAGCGGTTTTCAAAACAGTGTCATCCCAAGGCACTTTACATGGGTGTTTTTTGATGCACTATACTGCCAAAAGTATCGGGATGCCTGCCTTTACACACACATGAAAGTTAATGATACCCCATGCTTAATACATAGGCTTTAATATGGAGTTGGCTCACCCTTTGCAGCTATAACAGCTTCAACTCTTCTTCCAGGAGAACATTTTTGAGGTTAGGCACTGACGTTGGAGAAGAAGGCCTGGCTCGGAGTTTTCGCTCTACTTCTTTGCAGGCCAGTCAAGTTCCTTCACACCAAACTCGCTCATCTATGTCTTTATAGACCTTGCTTTGTGCACTGGTGCGCAGTCATGTTGGAACAGGAAGGGGGCATCCCCAAACTGTTCCCACGAAGTTGGGAGCATGAAATTGTCTAAAATGGCTTTGTATGCTGTAGTATTAAGAGTTCCTTTCACTGGAACTAAGGAGCCAAGCCCAACCCCTGAAACACAACCCTACACCATAATTCCCCTTCCACCAAGCTTCACACTTGGCACAATGCAGTCATGCAAGTATCATTCTCCTGGCAACCGCCAAACCCCGACTTGTCCATCGGATTGCCACACAGAGAAGAGTGATTTGTCTCTCCAGAGGACACGTCTCTACTGCTCTAGAGTCCAGTGGCAGTGTGCTTTACACCACTGCATCTGACAATTTGCATGGCACTTGGTGCTGTAAGGTTTGGATGCAGCCTCTCGGGCATGGGAACCCATTCCATGAAGCTCTCACTGTTCTTGAGCTAATCTGAAGGCCACATCAAGCTTGGAGGTCTGTAGCTATTGACTCTGCAGACAGTTGGCGACTTCTGCATGACTTCTGCCTCAGCATGCTCTGTCCCCGCTCTGTGATTTTACGTGGCCTACAGCTTTGTGGCTGAGTTGCTGTTATTATAATGAGTTAATGAGTTGCCACTAACAGTTGACCATGGAATATGGATTAGCAAGGAAATTTCACAAATGGACTTATTGCACAGGTGGCATCCTGTCACGGTACCACAGTCGAATTCACGGACCTCCTGAGAGTGACCCATTATTTCTCAAATGTTTGTAGAAGCAGTCTGCATGCCTAGGTGCTTGATTTTATACATCTGTGGCACTGAAGTGACAGGAACACCTGAATTGAATGATTTGGAGGGGTGTCCCAATACTTTTGGCAATACAGTGTTCACTGCAACATCTTTAAGAAAGAATAATGCTAAACAGAGAAAATGAAAGACAAAGAAAGAAAGAAAGATAGAAAAAAAAGAAAAAGAAAGAAAGAAAGGATGAGAGGATTCAGAGGAGTATAGTCATATTTACGCAATAATAAGAATACCATTTTGTATTATGTTGAGTGGTCAACATACAACAGCACCAAAGGAATACAAAATGAAATACATTCCATGTCAACTACAAATAACAGTTCAGATTATTCAAAGTATCAAAAAGTGAGAGATTAGTAAAAAAAAAAAAAATTCTAGGTTTGTTTCCCAAAGCAGCAAATGTTGTCCCACCTACTACCCCCCACCCTCCACTATATCCCATCCATCCATTTTCTGGAACCGCTTGTACATCAGGGTCGCGGGGGGTCCGGAGCCAATACATTTGCGTCGTTATTCTTCTGCCTTTAAAGCCAAATGTTGCCTCCGCGTGCGATCCGGAACTGCCGCATGTTCTGCATCACTAGGCATGGCCTCAAACAGCAGCCGGAGTATATGCCAGAAGAGCTACTGGTGCTATCAGTGCTGTGAGAGGCACGCCGGGGCCAAACAGATTAAAGGGAGCGATATGACCGAGGTGACAGGAGAACGGGAAGCCACAACGCTGAAAGCGTCTAGTGAGAGGCGGAAGTGGGGGAATGTCAGCCAGTCAACTGAGACTGGAATGTATAGGCAAATTATTTCACTTACGCACTGGCATTTGTTGTTAGAATTCACCTCTACTTAACACGGGGATAGTTTAAAATACTTCATTAAATATGGTTATGTTTTTATGTGTTCTGTGCCCTATCGTCTTCGTCAGTGAGCCTGTCAGTAGTATCTTTGAAGGTATGAATATTGTAATCATACTTGAAAACAACTTCAAAGATCAAAGACGTGGAATCAAAAAGGATTGAAACTGGAAGACAGATTTTTTATGATGATTTTTATGGAATCCTTTTATGCCCTGGCAGTGGATAAGCAGCAGGAAGATAGACTACTGGATAGAGTGATAAAGAGTGCATAGGACCTACATTGTTTTTAAACATTTAACATGTTTAACTTTTAGTCCCCCTAGTTCTCTCCCGCCACCACCACGGAGTGCCATCGCTGGGCCCCAAGTCCCGGGTGTGCTAGGGGCTGTATGGAGCCAGGCAGTTGCAGTGCCGCACGACAGTCCTGCACCTCTCCAGCATCTGCACCCTGTACACCACCTTGGAGATCCATCCCAGGACTTCTCCAGAATCCTTCCAGTGGCTTTTGAGCTTGGGTGCTCACCCAGCCTTTACAATGTGGCAGTTGGACCCGAACTGGGTCCCCGGGCTAGAAGGCCTGTCACCAGCAATGGACATCTTACACCCTCTTCTGTCTGGCCACGGCCACATCCTGATGCTCCCCGGCTAGCCCGTGCATGGTACTCCAGGCCTGGTGTTACCGCCAGCTCCGGCTCAGGCGGTGAGCCGAACGCCAGCTCACCTGGTGACCGCAGCTCACGGCCAAACACCGGGCGATGAGGGTGCAGCCGGTACTTTGTTATATCTCTGCAGGAGAAGTCCACAGGACCGGGGGAGGGTGGACGTCGCAGTCGCATTGGTGCATAGCAACGAGGATTGCCAATAATGCAACTAGGGTATGGTGAAACCTGTCGCTCTGATGAGGGTGAAGTGGCGTGTTGCAGATGTGCATGATCCCCAGACGCCGGCAGACCTCGCCGGACACCCGCACCACGAAGGCCCTCCCCTGGTCACTGTGCAGCTCCTCAGGGGCCCCGAACCGACAGAAGAACTCCTCGAGGAGCTTTGCTGCTGGGTTGGTGGCACTCTGGTCAGGAACCGCGTATGGCTCCGGCCATGAGTATGTAGCAGTTTCCAGCCTCGGTGTGGAGGGCCCAGGATATCCGACCCCACGGAGAGTACCAGGTGCTACTGCAGGGGAGCCTGGGACTGCCAACCAGGACCCTTCTGAGCTGTGCACACATTACAAAGCGGCTCTGTGTCATTCCGACAGCCAGGCCAGTAAAATCGCTGCCACAGTTTCCCAAGTGTCTTCTTTACCCCAAAGTGTCTGGCCCAGATGGCTCCATGTACTGACCTTAATAAGGCAGGGCACAGGCCCCAGGGCACCAGCAGCTGCAGCAGCTCCCCCGCACTGTTCAGCATTCATCAGCACTGATAAAGCATACCCCTGTGCTTTTCCAGGGTGTCTCCATGGGAGTGCTAGGCCTCGGTTTCCAGGTCCGAGGCTAAGATAGCCTGCCCTTGCTACTCCCTTAGCCTGGCTAGCATGGGGTCACTGCCCTGCTCCACTATGAGACACTGGCGATCAAAGTCCTGGTGGACCTGGTTATCTGGTGCTGTGTGGACAGCAGCTGTAACCCTAGTGAACTGCTCATACTTCTCTGCCTGGCAGCAATGACGGCCTATGGGAGAGGGCATCAGCCTTTCTGTGAAGCTTGCCGGACCTTGAAATTGAACTCTTGAAATTGAAATTGACCTGTTCCTTGGGGTGGCGTGCATGGACTACAGTTCCCATCAGGTCACACAGGCAGGGACGCAGCTGAGTAATTGAAAGTTCACCGGTTACCCGACTCGCAAGTACCACTGAGGTACAGTAGCACTGCTCCCTGGGCGCTCATGTAGCTGCCCCCTGCTGTGTCACAATGTCACATGGGTTAAAAACAGAGGAAACATTTCATTGTTGTGGGCTGTGGTGTGTCAACAATGACAATTAATCACCTTTCACACTGTAGTTGTGCTTCTGCCAACTACATGTCTGGATGAAATATGCAACCACTATGGCTGCGGAAATACTCTATCCTTCAGAGCAAGATGTGCTTCCTCATGAGCGGGGAAGGCATGGCCATAAAGTGCCCCGCTGAAGGCATCGCTGTGCACTAGCAGATCGTCAAGGTAGACTACACACTGGGCCTGGGGGTGGTGGGTCAGAACATGCTCCATGAGCCTCTGCATGGTGAATGTGGTCTTGGGGCAGCAGATAGGAGTCACCACACTTAGTCATGTCGACGCGCAAGTGCCAAAACCCATCCTGACGAGATGAGGACCATTGGAGCCACCCACAGACTGTTGCTCGATGACTCCCACTGCTGCCATCTCTTCAATCTGCCGTTATGCCTCTTGACGCTTCGCCAGGGGCAAACTGTGTGGATGCAGCTGGTGGGGCGTTTCCTGTTCTGAAACAGAGCTGCACCAATAACGGGAGGTGGCACTCCTTAGTTCTGGAGCCAAAGATGTCCTGGAATGAGTTCAACAGGGCTTTGAGCTCGTACCATTGTCCCGCTGTCAGTTCCTGGCTATTGTGCAACCACAGTCCTGGATAGCCCGTGCCATCTAGGAAGACAGCCCTGCCACAATGTTCCTGTTCTCCACGATCCAGGCTGGAATTATGGTTGTACCATTGCTGAGGGTCTTCCCTTGGAAACTGCAAGTTCCTTTCTTCCCTATCTGCGCAGGCACCTCTCCTGGTGAACAAACAGGTCCAACCCGATGATGCAGGGGGCGAAGATGTTAGCGAGCCAGACCTCCTGCGTCAATGTGTGGCCTACTAGCATGACTTCCAGCATGACTTGCAGTTGTCTCCTCCCCCTCATGGCTGTGTGCACACCAGTCACTGATGCCAGCTAGATGCTTATGGGCAGCACGCTTGGGCAGACGCTTGGGTGGACTCAGCAGTGGGTCCCGTTCACCAGGCAGCCGATGTATAGATGCCTAGGCTTGTTAAGCCAGATCACTCTGGTGGCATCTGCAGGGGTTGGACTTGTGTGAGGTGGGGATGATGCCCCCTGTTCAGCAACACCCACCTGGCGTTTCAGGGTGAGCATGAGGGGCTAGATCAGGGCAGTTGAGGGCAATGTATCCCGGCTTCCGACTGCCGACTAACTCTTCTCCTTCACTGCTCTCTGTGGTATAGGCTTTGGGGTGGGGGGGGGGGCACTGTGTCCAGAACTTCTTCTGCTACTTCCACCTGCTACACGGCCACCAGTGGGGTTAGCTTCAACAAGTGCACATGCTGGCAGAGTCGTTTCGGGGACAGTGCCCACAGGACAGCATGGAGGGCGAGTTCATTCTGCGCCATTCGGGGGAATTGAGGGAAGTCCCCCAGGGAGCAGTCCTTCAGCGAATGCCCCTGTCAGTCCGTCAACTGCTCCCTCAGCCGTCCGTGCATTCCTTTCCTTTTGGACATGGATGCCCGTGGTGGGGGGCTCAGTGCTGTGCTATCCCGGGCAGGATCCTGAGGGGAGCATGTGGTTGTGTATTTCAGCCATACGAGTAGTTGGCAGGAGCAGAATTACTGCATGGCCTGATAAGAACTTGTAGCAGGCACGTAAACATATGCTAGATACAGCTGGCAATGTGCTCTTCAAAAGCTGAGCACATTAGAAATGCGTGTGAGTGGTTAGTGTAAGGGAAGATTTTCAAATTTGGAATGCACCAAAAACCAAAAAGAAAATTAAGCTTTCAGGAATGTTATCCCTCAGCTGTACAGAACCACGAAATAGTCTGGACACCTGTACTGCAAATCATTTGTAACCCTTAGCACACCTCGAGGTTATGCACCAAGTATTATCTTGTGAACAAGGAAAGAGCTGGAGAGCTGTGACAGATGACCTGCCCCCACATTTCCCCCCGACCTAAACCCTATAGAGCTGCTTTGGGATAATTTGGATCAAAGAGTAAGAGCAAGGCAGCCAACTTGTGCTCATAACTTGTGGAAACTCCTTCAGGACTGTTGGAGAAGCATTCCAGGGGCCTCATGTATAAACGGTGTGTACGCACAAAAATGTTGCGCACGCCCTTTTCCACTCTACTTCGAGATGTATAAAAACTAAACTTGGTGTGCCGCTACGCATATTCTCACGGCAACCCCAGACAATGCGCACACAAGTTTCTGCTCGATTTTGTAAACGGGAGGCATCCACTGCCAAAAATGTACTACTGCAGTTCCACTGTTTCATACTCGCATTCATGATGCGGTCTGTATAAAATACACTAAGATTAATTGTACATAGTTTATAAATGTACAGCACCTGATCGTAATCAATTTGTAACAATAAAATGGTGCAGAGAAAGTCCAAAATATTCCAACTACCATGGCTGCTCTTGCGTTATTAAAAGACATGACAATATTTAGTATTTAGGGATCATAGTGATCTCTTGGCTCATGATGATGACTGGCTTCTAAGTTGATTTCTAAGAGCTGTGTGCTGAACTGCTGCCAGCTTTACAAGGGCAGACTTTGAGAAATTGCGCTTTACCGGTTCCTTTATAAGTTCTGTCCACCCTCGGATTTTTAGCTACAGGAGTCTTTCAACGTGAACTTGCGGACCAATCGGGTATTTCTCAGTCATCACTGAGTCGTGCCATGCCAGCTCTATGGGATGGTACAGTTTAAGACGCTTGTCATTCAGATATAATTTTGCCTTACACTGTGGTTGAACAGGTAAACATTAAAGCGTAATTCGCAGTGATGTCCGATTTTGCAAATGTAATCGGAGCGATCGACTGCACGCACATTGATATAAAGGCGCCTTCAGAGAATGAATTTGCGTATGTAAATGGAAAGAATTTTCACTCTATTAATGTGTGAATTATTTGTGACGCGAAAATGCGTCTCATTAATGTTGTGGCGAGATGGCCTGGCTCAACCCATTAATCGTTTATTCTCAGAAAGAGTAGTGTTGGGAAGAAACTTGAAAATGGTGTGGTGCGTGATGGCTGGCTTCTTGGTAAGAAGAATATTATTATTATTATATTTCAGGACCAGAATTGTACGTGTTGTGTATGATGTAGCCATTTGACAGCTCCTTAGGGGACAGTGGGTACCCACTGAAGACATGGCTTCTCACCCCGCCCGCAAACCCACAGACTGAACAAGAGCGACGTTATAACGGCGTTCGTTCTTGGGAGGTGACATTGTGTAATATTGGACAGCTCACCCACGCTGAGGTCGAAGTCCCCCTCTCCCGCTGGAAAAATTGCTGCTATGACCGTGGTAGCAACTCGCTGCTTAGGAGCTGGTTGAAAGAATGCCGAGAGTCTGCAATGCTGTTATCGAAGCCAAGGGGGGGCTGTTCTGAAGTTTCCAATATTTGAGAACATTTTGAGATATTGAACACATCTTGCCATTGCAGTATTTGCTATTCATCACTTCATTGCCTCAAGGCCTTTTACTTTTACATGAATAACAGAATAGAGAGGAGTACATTACCATAGGTGTGTCCGGATTTTGACTGGTAGTATAATGCATTTTTTGCACTAGTAATTACTCAATTAATGAAATAACTACCAAGGAAATCTACCGTGAATCTTTCGTGACATGCCAAGACATGACACTCACTGAACCAACTGGATGCGTAGAAAAACAAGTTTTCAGTCGCAGACAAATAAGCAAACTAGTCATTCTGCCCTGAAGCCTCCTGCCCTGATGCCATTCTCTCCTTTCAGCTGGGAGCAGTTGGTAGGTGCCCAGAAATTGCCCAGAAAGGGGCTTTTGGTGTACAGGAAGTCAGATACTGTGTTTGCAGATACTCAAAACCTAAAAGTATACTTACATATACTAGATTAACACCAAAATGGCTTGAGAACCACAGATTTACACCAGAGAAAAGACTGCAGGTGTTGTTTTTTATGCAAGTCAAACTGATGATGGACACACTGTAATTTGTGTGATGAAGCAGGTAGTGTATTGCCCACACCACTCCGTGTGCATTTTACTCCATAGCATTCAGATACTTATACAATTACTTACAGATACAAGTACTTTGTGTGAATACACAAAGCCAAAACTAGAGCAGGTCACCTGTCACAGCTCTCCATCTCTTTCCTTCTTCACCTTAATACTTACTACATAACCTCAAAGTGTGTTTAGGGTCTTTATCTTATTGGAAAACAAATCAATTTTAGTAGGTGTGTCCTGACTTTTGACTGGTACTATACATATAAATCTCTTTCTTTGTTTAGAAAGAAATGCATTACTTACAGAATACAGACCTCAGGCTGTGTTTAGGGTCGTTACTTTTAGTAGGTATGTCCAGACTGTCATTGTTTATCTTGCAATTGTCCTTGGGGCAAGAATGACTTTTTAAGGTATATTGAAATATGACTGATATCACTGTCATTATCCTCAATATCAAAGTTAGAACCTCAAAGCTGAGAAACAGCTTCTTCCGTGACAAACTCTGCCTCCCTCTTCATTTGCCTGTTTCACTCAAAGCAAATAATTGCACATTTTGACCCCCCAGCCGCCTTTTCCTCGCGAGCACGGCGCGGTCTGCGTCAGCACCGCAGCGCCCCCAAACGCAGCAGCGCTCGGCGCTTGTGCAGGTGAGCCTCAGCGGAACCGGAACGAAAGCTGCACATTTGGCGTCAGGCAAGCCTCCGGACAGATGCGGCGGGAGAGCCGGGCGGGCGGGCCCCCCCCCCAGGGCGACCACCGGCAGGCCGACAGCTGTGAGCAGGTGCTTTACCTTCTGCTGAGCCCCGAAGCGCCCCTCCGGGAGAGGGGGGGTCCTCCAGCTGGCACGGGGGTCACTCCTCCGGGCCTCCCGAGGGACACGGGCGACGGGGAGCGGGGTCCGCACCTACTCTTGCAGCGTTTCTTCCCTTTGCGCTTGGCTTTGCCCAGAGCCACCCTTGGAGTTTACAGGAAATATGGCGGCAAGCAGCACAGGCAACTTGTCACTAGTAAAAGTAGCAACATTTGTCAGCATGTCGCTGGCCGGTTATTTTGGGGGCGGCCAGGACCATGTGTCCAGGGTGCATTCCTCCCCATTGGACGGGAGGGGGCTTCCGTAAAGGGATTCCTAGCAGAGCAGTGCCTATGGTCATCTTTCAAAGCTCCTCTTTATAGAAACTGGCAGGCCCTGAGAGCCTGGGGGGCCGAGGCGGGCTTGAGAGGAAGCCCATAGGAGGCAGGCAGCAAACACTCCCCTTCCGGCTAAATCGCACACTAACGGACAGCTCTAAGCCCACATGCTATGCCTCCTTACCATCTACGTCATAGTGACGCCCGGAACACCTCGGGCAGACACCACAGACAGACGGCAGGGCTGGCATCATGTAGATAGCTCGCAGGAATGTGGCCCGTACGGTCCCCCAGGAGGGCCCCGGGGCCCCTCAGGCCTGTTGTCAGTGGTTACCACCACTCAAATCGCACATCAGCATAGAGCCCCGAAGAGCCACTGCACTGAGTATTAAGTAAATGGGGCCCTGAAGCACCTCCTTCCGCTATGCTGTTAGCTGGCTACAGCCTTCTGTCTCTGCTTGTGAGTTTTAGCTATTTATTTAGGTTTTAGAAAATATGTGAGAGGGGGGCAAAGTGACCAAGTAACCGTGGCCCCAGAAAGCACAAAACCACCCAGCTGACACCGCAGCATGCTTCCCGGTACAGTCCAACTCAGGTGCCTGACACTTTATTTTGTCTTTATTATGACCAGGAGCTTACACATGAAAAAAGCTTTTGGCTTTCAGAAAATAAACACACTGATTTTAATCACATGGTAAAAACACCACTCAGTACAGTGAAATCCGTGAGTTTATGTCACTACTGACAAGGAATTCTTACTCTGAGCTCATAAAATAATTTAAGAAAATTACATTTTTAAAAAAAGCATAAAACCTTCTTTGGACACAATGGCCAGCTTTGTTCGCTCTGACACGGACATGGGGAGCACAGCACTCCCACAAAGCAAAAATCAGTCGGGAAGAGGTCTGGGAGCTTCTCAGGAAGGAACATACAATCAGAAGATACCAACGAAGAGTAGCAGAGCGGATCCAAAGCCGGAGGAGGCACTGAAATCCATGCAGCATTTCAACATGGGAGAGCCGAGAGCTTCAGTCGCTCTGGCCGTTAGCATGGACGGAGATGCCAGGGGCACCTTAAGCCACGCTGGGACAGAGCACAGAGGCTGCAGACAGGTCCTGTCCTGCCCTCCGCAGCCCTGTCATCCACCTCTAGCCATGTCCTGGCCGGTGGCTCACACAAGAATTCAATGAAGTTTTATTCACTATTTGTAGGAGGAGATGGAAACTGAAAGGTGTTTGCATACCCATCCTGCCCTCTCCTTTAAGACACACACACACATACAGAGGTGAGAGTCCAGCCCGAGGTCTGAGAGCGGGATTAGCCGGCCATTCAGCACCCCTGGAGCATTTTCGGGGGGGGAGGGGGGGTTAAGGGCCTTGCTGAGGAGCCCTGTGGAGCAGAGGCTCCCTTCCTGAGCAGGAGCTTCTTACCGGCGCCCTTCCGATCAGAGGCACAGCCGGAACTCGCCGAGCGGCACGCGGGGTCTGCTGCCGGTGCACGGCCCGCCGTCCCGCTATCTACATCCCCGGGAATTTGGACATGGGGATGCGGAACCGTCTGCAGAGAAAGGAACAGACAGACGACGATGAATTATTAGGCTGCTCCCCCATGAAAGATGCAACCATACTAGCAACTACCATAACATTACTTTGCTAATTATATTACCCAAAGCAACTCACATGGTTACATCTGAAAACCTTTTATCTGCAGCAGATACTCCTTACAGGTACACCAGCGAAATCCATCCTATAAATAAGAGACTCATCTTTGTTCTACTACAGAGCAAGACGGGGCCGCCTCAAACAGGTACCCGGGGGGATGGTGCCCATGTACCCGAGGGGGAACGGGGCTCAACTTACTGTGGCTCAGGTCCTCTCCTGCTCGCTTACGTGACTGATCCCCCCTAGATGGAGACAAAGGGGACCCAGTGAATTACAGCCGCTGATGGCAACTCTGGCTTCCGGCTGAGGCGTGGCATCGAGCTCCTACCTGGCAAAGCCGACCTGGGAGAGCTCCGCTTGGAGTTTGCGGTCCTGAGCCGCGTAGTCGGACAGCTCACACTCCTGCGCGGGCGGGTTAATCTGCGGGATGAAGGTGGAGAAGAGGAGAGGAGCTAATCTGACCCAGTCTGCGCAGGAGACAGAGAGGAGAAACACACAAGTATTAGTGCAGGAACCATATCAGGACCCAGGGCACCTACTGTGCAGGGCAGTGCGTCAGAGCATAGGACACCTACAGGGCAGGGCAGTGCGTCAGACCGCAGGGCACCTAGAGGGGAGGGCAGTGCATCAGAGCGCAGGGCAGTGCATCAGAGCGCAGGGCACCTAGAGGGGAGGGCAGTGCATCAGAGCGCAGGGCAGTGCATCAGAGCGAAGGGCACCTACAGGGCAGGGCAGCGCGTCAGAGCACAGGGCACCTACAGGGCAGGGCGTCAGAGGGCAGGGCAGTGCATCAGAGCACAGGGCACCTACAGGGCAGGGCAGGGCGTCGGAGCGCAGGGCACCTACAGGGCAGGGCAGTGTATCAGAGCGCAGGGCACCTACAGGGCAGGGCATCGCGTCAGAGCGCAGGGCAGTGCATCAGAGCGCAGGGCACCTAGAGGGGAGGGCAGTGCATCAGAGCGCAGGGCAGTGCAT
>JAODKM010000058.1:2105326-2116577 GCA_026780845.1 Petrocephalus sullivani | reverse complement strand
ACAAAAACAAAGAAATAAAAACAAATAAACAAAAAAAAAAAAGAATAATATGGGTGTTGGTGGGGGGGGGGGGGGGGGGGGGGGGGGGGGGGGGGGGGGGGGGGGGGTCAGGCAGCAGTCATACCAGTCCATTAAGCAGACAGGATAGCACAGATTCTGTAGTAAAACTAGTATCCCACAGGAAATGAATCATAGAAACAGTGCACACTGATGCAAATCTGCATAATCCTCATTGTTCGATCTCCATCTGAATCAAAGCAATGTGAAACCCAGCATGCAGTGAGACTGACGGTTTTTACGGAGTCGCTCAGGGAGCGCCAGTCGCGGAACGGCACGGCGATCTGGCTCCGCCTCCACAGGTCGTACATCTTCCTGGTGTCTTCGTTGGTCAGAACCTCTTTGGCCTCCTGCAGCTTCTGAAATTGCTCCGCTAAAAACGCACAAGATGAGAGCCTGTCGGCTGCTTTTTAGAATACAAATTAGCTACGTGCAATACTTATAGGAGGAATCCCACTGACAGAAGAACATGACCTATAAACATTAATTACACAACGTACAATATATTCGTTGTTGTACTGTGATCTACAGTAAACAATCCAAATGTATTTAAGACAGAGAGATACCTGCGTTGGGATTTTCTGAGTCCTTGTCTGGATGTCGCTCTAGGGCTCTTATTTTATACTCCGCAAGAATCTGTTCGGGCTAGCAAGGAAGGACACAGTGACCATTATTAATTATTGTTTTTATTATGTGATAATTGTCTTATGAGCTTCTGGGATAGGCTCCGGACTTCTACGTCCATGAATATGAAAAGTGGACACAGGAAAATGGATGGATGGATGAATGGGTTATGGTTTACAGGATGGGCTTGCAACATTGTTGATGACACTGATAATCTTCACGTGCACCAGAGACCACTGGTTTTTTATGAGTAGTAACTGTGACACGGATAAAGACTCCTAGCATTTTAATTTGGTTTCTACTTTCATCTGACATTTTACACAAGACCGCCCTCAGCATAACACTACCTCAGCAAGGAACCAATTGTGAGATGAAGACTAACTTAAGTCCACATTCAGCAAAGGTAGCGACATTAGAAGCATATGGAGTTATCTTCATGAACATACAAGCAGACATCTTATGTTTAGTCCAGTGTAATTCACAGCTATATCAATATAATCTCAGCACATGCTGAACAGATATTTGTCGTCCTATACAATATTCAGTTATAACTATGCTACAAGTCATTGTGATTTATGAATACATAAAATAATCTAATGTAAAATACTATCTCAGTGAGGACTGTCCATTCATTTCTATGGGGAAAACCTGAATTGCAATCACAACAGCCTTAACCCATACCCAGCCCTAACCTTAACCTAAAGTAACCAAACAGAAATGAAGTCTGAAGTAGTGAGGACCGAAAAATCTTTCTCCGGGTTTGAGAATATATACGCGCGCGCGCACACACACACACACACACACACACACACACACAGTTAAAGGGACCAAAGCTGCGCGCTTATGCTTCCAGTTGCATTTACAATGACGGGTGACTCATCAAACCAGTTTACTTACATCTACAGCCTATTTTCACAGTAGACGTTCATAGGCTTTTTGTAAGTATGTAGCTGCGTCGGCAAATAATAGTCGACAACAAATCGTGTACCTTCTATATAAACATAAAACGTAAATGTGTCAAGAGTGGGCGTCTAATGCCCAGTGATCCTCCTAACACAGGCAACAAATCACAGTATTGCCAAGTTACACGGCGCTGCAAAAATGCTAAATAACTTGCATACCGTTCAATGCACTGTAAACTGGATTAGTTTCCACCTTTCTCTAACTCCGCTGTCCCTGCGACACATTCATAATCGGTTAACTGATTGCAAGCCCAAAACAGATGCATTTTAAGTTTCAGAATCACGCTATATAGTCCTGCCTTCTTATCTTACCGAGGACAACTCGTCACATCCCAGAAGACCATAATAGTCTTCCAGATCCTCCGGCTTCGCATTGAAAATCGCGTCCATCTCCGCCGGCAACAAGTCTGAAACCTGCGGATATGAGGACGCAGGACGCTCGCAGTCGGGCTCTCGCCGCTTGTATATTAACCATACCCACCTCCCTAGAGGCGGAGCTTCGCCGCATGCGATCCCTGGGCACTGGGGGTCTGTCTGTAAACCAGATGTGGAGGATGTTGTTCATGTATTTTCATATTGTTCGTTTTTGGTATGTTGTTTAATGTAAATGCATTGTATACTGGGCGCTGATTAAATGCAGCGAAACTAGATACAATTGCCATTTTGCTTTTGAAACAAACTCTGCACTTTTGCGAAAAAGCCACGTTTGAGTGATTGGGGTGGGTACATTTACCTAGCCCAGATAGGTAAATGTACGTTTAAAATTTAGACGTGCATCTTTTCATGGTTGGATAAGATCAAAATAATATAATATGCACTAAATGCATATTTTGGATTAAATTATGTTTACTCCAGAATTATATCAAACATTGCTGACATTCACGGTAGCGGTAGACGTGGGTACCTCGGACCGGCGCGCAGCGCGGTGCTTCATGGGACATGCAGTGCGCACGCGCTCATTATGTAAGCACTTGTAGGCTCATATTTATCACCGCATGACACGTTTTGTTGTGGTTGACATCATCGCCCGGCCGCCATTGGCCGAGCCGCGGTCACATGGTCCATTTAAATGTCCCAGCTGGCTCGAGCCGCAGCGACGGCCCGCTCGTCAGCTAAAGATGGCGGACGGCGAGAAGGTCCCGCTCGGCGCCAGCGCCCCGGATCCCAGTGAGCCGCTCACCAAGAAGCCCAAACTGGGAGCCGCCTTTGGGAGCGGGGACACGGGCGGCCAGGCGGAGCCGGATTCGCGCGTAACGGAAAGCGGCAAGCTCTGGGCGTCGGCGGCAATGGCGAGCGCTGCGCGGCCGGGGGAGAGGAAGGCGGCGGCGGCGACGGGACAGGCCACAGCCGCGTCGGGCGGAGACAATGGGCTGTCGGCTCCGGAGCCCCGGGGGGAGCCGCTGGAGCGTGGCGCGGAGGCGCCGCTCGATGGCCGCGCAGGTAGCTGCACGCCTAGGGGAGGCGAGCCGCGGTGCCGGCGTGCCGAAGCCAGCCGGAGAGGTGGCACGGCCCCGGCCTTCGGCGGCACATGCGCCGGCAGTGATGCGCTTCTGGTCCGGGCTGCTTGTGGGCCAGACGAGCGGTGCGCGGCCGGCCGGGACGGTGCTGCCTGTGCGCCGCCGGGACCGAGGCTGACTCCGGCTGCTTGTGCTTAGATGAGACGCGGGGAAATGCACCTTTAATTGCAGCGCCGTGGTTGACGTGCATGCACCTTTAATTGCAGCGCCGTGGTTGACGTGCATGCGCCTCTCTTGCAGTGTGCGTCGGTCCCGGCGAGGATGAGCACCCTAACGGCTTCAGCTTCCACGACCCCGGCGAGGACGATGACAGGTCCTCCCACGCCAGCTCCAGCGACTGGACCCCGCAGCCACATTTAGGTACGGGGCGCTGGTGCCCAGCAGTGCCTTTTAAAGTGTACTGCAGAAATAAAGTGCGTGCTTTCCCCATACAGCTGATTTCGTTTGCAGTTACTTGGTGCACGTGTTTTCTGTACTGGTGTTTGGGCACTTCATACCCAAAGTGTGTGTGTATGTATGTATGCCTGTTGTGATCTTGGATGGGATCGAGAGAATGTGTGTGTGTGTGTGTATACACGAGATGGATCGGTAGTCACTCTGCACAGCATGTGTGCTACATCTCACTGGTGCACCAGGTCTGCAGGAATCACCAGCGGTACTGAATCAGTCCCCCTCAGGCAGCCGTGCACATAAGGGAATCAAATTAAAATGCATTTACGTGCAGTCTGGATTTACCTCTCTTCAGGGATCCTGCTTCTCTTATGTGACATTTTAGCTGCTCCCACAGTGCAGTGGCCCGGGGACATTTGCCCTTCATTGTTAATATAATGTATTGCAAGCACACAGATTTTGGTTAATCTGTTGAATCCCCTTTAAACTTAATCATTTGGCCAATACTGTGAGCAGCTACAGGATTTATGTAGTTTGATTTGAAGGTGTAAACTCACTGCACATTATCCTGTTGGACAGATGTACCACAACTGCATAAATCACTAATCAGAGTAGTAATCTGTTGGATAAATAATGGTACTTTGAATGCAGTCAGCTGCTGATTTGGCAGTGTTGGCGTGTTTGACTCTTCACAATACAACTGAGCTTCAGACAGCAAGCCTGATGCGTGGGAGCTGCCTCCCTATTTGCTAAGTGATGTCACTTCCTGAGCTCTACTGCCCCTGTCCTCATACTCTGCTGTATGGGCACTGAGAAAAGATGAAGGAAATATTAAAACATAGAATTGTGCTCATTTGGTTTCACGTTAAAATATTATTCAGTACATGGCATTAAATCTGAATGCTAATGATTATCCATGCGAAAGTAAGCACATTTTGTTCACTTATGGCTGCAGGAATTTGTCTCCATTATTTTCCAGAACTTAAAGATCTTGTTTGATTTGTGTAAATGTCAGTCACTCCTTCTATGCTACATTTTACCATATTCCCTCATGATTTTATAAAGAAAATGTAATTATGAAACTACTGGGGAAAGGCTTGCAGACATTAGTAATGCGTGATCAAAGAGCTTGGTGGATACACTATCTATTCAGCATATTTACACGGTAATTTCTAACTGACCAATGGCAAAGTGGGTGGATTGGTTGGTTGGGGGGGCTGTCGACCAATCAGAACTGAGATGCTGGACACTGCCAGGTCCAGGCAACTCTGCTATGGTGTGTAAATTAGATTTAAATCAAATCTGATTTTAAGGACATTCTGAAATTCACCTTATGTATATGTCTGTATTTGAAAATGATTTTGCAGGCTCGTACAGCTTCATCCAGCAGCACATCATGAGGGAGACGGATCCTCGGACGATCTTGAAAGATCTTCTCCCGGAAA
The DNA here is from genome assembly GCA_026780845.1 of Petrocephalus sullivani. NCBI lineage: Eukaryota > Metazoa > Chordata > Actinopteri > Osteoglossiformes > Mormyridae > Petrocephalus > Petrocephalus sullivani. Next base: position 2,111,582 of record JAODKM010000058.1, on the reverse strand, counting down.
CTGTACTCCCTCCAGACCTGGACGACATGACCCTGTGGCAGATCATCATCAACATCTCCGAGCCCCCCAAAAGGAGAAAGCGTAAAGACATCAACACGCTGGAAGATGTTCTCAGGCTGCTGCACGAGTCCCAGAAGATCCTGGTGCTAACAGGAGCTGGGGTCAGCAGACATGCTTTGACACCACACTGATTCTGCCACCAAACCACAACACTGTGATTGATCTCAAAATAGCACCTTGTTAAAATACTGTGGCTGATTTGAGTGTGAAACTGGGTTTAGACACTTAAGTGTGGTGTGGAGCTTGTGAGGGTGATCGTACTCCTTACCAACAGGTCTCCGTGTCGTGTGGAATACCAGACTTCCGATCCAGGGACGGCATCTATGCCAGGCTTGCCGTGGACTTCCCAGACCTTCCGGACCCTCAGGCCATGTTTGACATAGAATACTTCAGAAGAGACCCCAGGCCGTTCTTCAAATTTGCCAAGGTTTGTCTGTCTCCTCCTGTCCAATTTGAAGGTTTATCAGTTACGATTTAATAGAATGTTAACATGTTTCGCTTGTACACTTGTCCAAAGCAATGTATCTGCTGATTAAATACAAATGTGAGATTTAATGTGCTTTAATAAAATCACACGCATGGCGACTCTGGTAGTCAATAGTTTATAACTTAGCAGTCACGGTGGAGTATTCAGTTAAATTGTATTCAAACTAGATGTGGTAGGCTTATAAAAGAAATGTGAATGTGAAGTGTGATCAGTCATCCTGCGGGGACCTGAGCCGCTGCTGTGCTCCTGCAGGAGATCTATCCCGGGCAGTTCCAGCCATCGCCGTGTCACAGGTTCATTGCCATGCTGGACAAGCAGGCAAAGCTGCTGCACAATTACACGCAGAACATCGACACGCTGGAGCAGGTGGCTGGCGTGCAGCGCATCATCCAGTGCCACGGTCAGTACCGCCCTCCTCTGCCTGCCGGCTCCGCCCGCCCAAATAAGGATCCTCCCATAACCCACCTCCACACCCCCCCTCAGGTTCCTTCGCTACAGCTTCCTGCCTCATCTGCAAACACAAGGTGGACTGTGAGGCCATCAGAGATGATATCTTCAATCAGGTGGGATCCAAGGCCGCCCACAGCTAGCATAGTGTACTGGGTCTCAAATCAGCAGCCCGCTGGTCCGCAAGGCAGCAAGACCCGACCTAACGTAAATATGCTAACGATCTAGAAGATGCAATTACAGACAAAGCATGTGACTTTAGTGCCAGGAAGGTCCTAGCTGAACCTAACTCCCACGAAAGTGGATAGAGCAGTAACATGTTAGAGCCGTATCCTGCCGCCCTTGTAGGTGGTACCACACTGCCCGAAGTGCCCCGGTTTCCCATTGGCTATCATGAAGCCCGACATTGTATTCTTTGGGGAGAACCTTCCGGAACACTTTCACAGAGCGATGAAGCAAGACAAAGACGAGGTTGACCTGCTCATTGTCATCGGCTCGTCTCTCAAAGTGCGGCCAGTGGCACTCATCCCCAGTAAGCACCGTCAGCGCCGGGCCGCTCTGCGCTGATCGCGTGCGCCCTTTAATAAGCACCTTCCCGTCTTTCCAGGTTCCATCCCACACGAAGTGCCTCAGATCCTGATCAACCGCGAACAGCTGCCACACCTCAGCTTCGATGTGGAGCTGCTGGGGGACTGCGACGTCATCATCAATGAGCTGTGCCACAGGCTGGGTGGGGACTATGAGCAGCTGTGCTATAACCCGCAGAGACTGAGCGAGATCACGGAGAAGCCACCGCGGCCTCCGGACAGCCCCCAGCGGGAGCCGGAGGAGGCGTGCGACAGAGCTGCTCCGCAGAGTCGAACGGATGTAGCGTCGGACGTTCAGATGCCGGCGGATTGCGGCCCGACGGCGAGGGTGCGCCCCCCCGCCGAAGAGGACGGCGAGTGGCCGGAACGCTCCCCAAATCCCGGGGAGAAGAGCAGGAATCCCGGTGCCGAGCTTCGGAGGAGGTGCTGGGCAGCCAGATCGAGTGGGAGCTCCATCAGCAAGCGGCTGAATGGTAAGTGCTGAGCGATGGCGCGGCCTTAGCCGGGCCGTGGGGGACGCCGCACTGGGCCTGTGGACGCTGCTCAGCACTCGGCCTCCTCTTTTACAGCCTGCCAGTACCTGTTCCAAGCTCCCAATCACTACATCTTCCACGGCGCAGAGGTGTACTCGCACTCTGAGGACGAGACGTCCAGCTCGTGCGGCAGTGTGAGCGAGGGCTCGTACTGCAGTGTGGACGGGCCGGCCAGCGATGCCGAGGGGTCCTGCTCCCCGGCGATGCCGGCGGGGGACCAGAGACCCGGGGACTGTCTCAGAGACATGGTGCCACACAAGTGGGAGGCTGTGGAAGCCGGGCCGGACGCCCCCGGGGACAACGCCGCAGAGGCCCTACACAGCACCACACACTTCTGAAGCCCAATACTTTTTTTTCTTTCTTTTTTTCTTTTATATAAAGGAAAAGCTGCAATGTTTTGAAGCACTAAGCAGTCTTTGCTATATTCAAGGCAAGTTCCCCACTTTTTGCATCTGGTGAATCTGAACGGCGTGTTGAACCGTCCCCCGCCCGTTCCGCCCCCCCCTGTCGCTCGGTCTCCCCCCCCCCCTCCCCGTGATGTTTCGGTGCGGTACAGCCCCCAACATCTTTTTTCATTTTTAAAGCAAAACTCCCCCTTTTTATCATGTGGTAGCCGTGAAGGGAGGTTTGACCCCCCCCCCCCCCCCCCCCGTACAGTATGCCTGAGCCTCTCATAATCCCTGGTGGTCTCTCACTGCTGGATACGAAAACGGTTCTTCTGAACACGCTGAACCGATTTTAATATTTAGTGGCTAAATGGAAGCGGGGCAGGCGGATGACATGTAGGATATAAAAAGGGAACGGCGAAGGTCGACCAAAGAACAGTCAGTCTCGGTAGCGTGGCGTTGGCCGCCATGAGCTTCACGCGCTTGTGCTCTAACCCTCTTACCATATGCCTGTAAAATACATTAAACTGAACACTGGCATTTTGTCCTGAATTTTGGCAGCTACTTTTTACAGCAGAGCTGGTTGTTATTTTTGTATTTTGTGATACTTTAAAGCCTGCTCCGCAAGAGGTGGCGCTTTTCTAAACAGTATTTTAGAGGATATTATGATTTTACTTAGTGTGAACACATTGTAGGCCTTACATGTTCAGTAAGCTGTCAGTGGGTTATATAGCACTGTTTGTTTTGTTTTGTACAATATTCCTGTGGAAATGGTAGTGGTTACCATTGGTTTCACTTGATACTATTCAACATTGCACCCGTAGGACAGACAGGTAGCATGCTGCCAGCTGCTGGGGTAGGGAGGAAGCACACGGCCCGAGTCACCGTCCCCCCCCCCAGCCTGTGCTTTACACCATTACTACAGTTGTGAGTACTGTCGGTATCCACAGCTTTGATGATTATTTAATGTTGAATTTATGAAATATTCAACTACATTAGTTACCACAGTGATGGTACTCATATATATATATATATATGTCGCAAAGGCACTTCCAGGACTGTAGAGTAGAAAGAGTTGTATTTTATTTTGAAAATTCACAAATTCAGATGACCGACCAAACTGTACTTGACAGACTGAAGTCACAGCCTGACTGTAGCTATAACCCCATATTACAGTGATTTCTTGTTGCCAGAGAATTGATAATTGGCATACAGCTGGTCAGCTCACATCCTATTTAGTCAGATTAAAGTAATGCTCTAGGAGCCCTTCAGAATGCTGTATGTACTTTTGGTCCATGGGTGTTAATTTCTGGCTTCCATGCGAGACAAAATTAACCTCGTGGAGGAGGCAGTGTCCCAAATAGACCAAGTGCTTGAAGTATTAGTTGAAATTCTCCAGCCCTGGAGTGACATAGTTCATCCTCGTTCTCGTTTTATTGGATTGTAATCATATTTAAACCTGTCTAAGGTTTTAAAAAGACCCCAAGACCAAGTCCCTGGGGATCCCGAGCCGCATGGATGATTGCTCGCGAGTCCCTGGTGATCCTGTTCTACATGGATTATTGCTCGTGAGTCCTCGGTGATCCCGTGCCGTGTGGATGATTGCTCACGAGTTCCCGGTGATCCCGTGCCGTGTGGATGATTGCTCGGGAGTCCCTGCTGATCCCATTCCACGTGGATGATTGCTCGCGAGTCCCCGGTGATCCCGAGCCGCGTGGATGATTGCTCGTGAGTCCTCTGTGATCCCATGCCGTGTGGATCCCGTTCCACGTGGAAGATTGCTCGCGAGTCCCTGGTGATCCCTGCTGCACTGACACTCGTGAGGCCCTGGTGATCCTGTGCCATGTGCGCACACTGGGTTCACAAGTCCCCGGTGATGCCATTCTGTACAGACACTCACTCGCACCTCCTCTGTGAACCTGTGCTGTGAGGACACTCGCTCGTGAGTGCTTTGTGAACCTGTGCCGCACAGATGTTTGCTTGCAAGTCCTCAGTGATCCCGTGCTGCACGAATGTTTGCTCCCAAGTCCCCAGTGATCCTGTGCCATGTGGACGTTCACTCCGAAGTCCCCGGTGATCCCGTGTCGCACAGACAGTCACTGGTGAGGTCCAGTGATCCTGTGCCATGTGGACACTGGCCTTACGAGTCTCCGGTGATGCCATTCTGCACGGACACTCACTTGCACGTCCCCAGGGAACCTGTGCTGTGTGGACACTAGCTTGTGAGTCCCTGGTGGTCGATAAGTGGTCAGGACTAATTTTAAAATTTTGTTTTTAAACCCTGCTGATTGACGAGAGACTGGGCTGAATACAGCATAAACTATTTGTCTTACTTTTGTAAAATCTCTTGCATCCTACAAGAGCTGACAGGAGGGCGGCACTGTGAGCGCTTCCTAAACGTGGTTTACATATTTAAATTCTATACTTTATATGATGCTGATGTCTTCATTGTCTCTAGTGCTAAGCTGTTCTGATGAGTGGGTGCAGTCTCAGATTCAGGCTTTCAGATTGGGACCCCCTCTGTAAGGAGGGACACCCACCACTGTCCTGCATGTTTCAACCAGGCACATCATGAAGTTGCCTACTATGCTTGTGTAAATACGTTAAATGAGCTTCAGAGGACAGTGTGTGCATTAGTTGGTACAGTTACCTTTTCCCAACTTTTTTTTTTTTTAAATCACTGAGAAAATATTACAAGGTGTCTGTCTGTAGTCTTTGTAAAATGTGAAAATTGATGCATTTACACATTGTATTTTTTTTGTAAAGGCTTTTATGGACCCAAAGACGGCTGATCTAGTTTACAGCATCTTCTGTTGAGTAATATCCCAGAGTTAAGACAGAAAATACAAAATAAACTGAAAACCTAATAAAAATGTTAATATAGGTTTGTTTCTGGGTTTTTTTCTCCCCTGTATCTTGTTCTGTTGCCTTTTCTCTTCCTGGGTTCGCTGCCTGTTTGTAAGATGCTGTTAATGGACACGTAGTATCTTTCCGAAAATACATGAAACGTCTCCAATATGTCCGACTGTTGTGGAAAAATGCACTGGATTGTTGCTTGGAATGAAAAAGCTCTAAGGGAATAAGTTTGTGTTTCTTGTGACGCTTTATCATCTGCTTATGGCAAGTTGGTGGTGTATAATAACTGTCAGGCAGAGCCAGCCCTCTTGCAGATCGACGCGTTGCTTTGTGCTGGGCCAATCGGAGCTGTTTTACCAGCTTTACTCCCTGGCACTTATTCGGAGGAGATCCGACTGCGTCTCTGTGAATCAGCCTCTGTGCTGTACACCAAGCAGTATGCTTTACCGTGGTCAGACAGCAACTGGTACTTCACAGAAAGTTAAAGCACAGAGGATTATGGAACAGTGGCGAAACTTCAGCAATGAAACAAGACAGTACTGCAGTTATGCCGGGTTTCGTGCTGGGAGAGGTCAGGGGTCAGGTGCAGTTACTGCACGACTGTGTAAAAGTTATAACCGCAAGGCAATACAATGACTTGCAATTAAAACTCCAGGCCATGACTTTAGAAAATGTACAGAAATCTGAACATAGCTTCATTTCTCATAGAAATAAATACATTGAGTATTGAATGCATCCCAACCTCACTGCTTTATTTTCATGAGCTGTAATTAAATGTCTTACCCAGGCGTCACTGGGGTGCACTTCTGGTCTGGACACATGGGACGACGTGTCACTCACAGACTGTCCCTTTCACCATGCTGTGTCTCTAAGTGGCCAGGCTCTGGCAGCAGGAGCCTT
>JAODKM010000058.1:2049587-2061079 GCA_026780845.1 Petrocephalus sullivani | reverse complement strand
GACACCCCCTTGTACATCCTCCTGTGCTGATTGATTCAGGAAACCAGTTCACCTCCCCATCTAGTCTTTTCTCTCTCTCTCTCTCTCTCTCTCTCCCTCCCTCTCTCTCTCTCTCTCTCTCTCTCCCTCCCTCTCTCTCTCCCTCTCTCTCCCTCTCCCTCTCTCTCTCTCCCTCTCTCTCCCTCTCTCTCTCTCTCCCTCTCTCTCCCTCTCCCTCTCAGGGGGCCACTGGTGTGCACGGTGCCACTGCGGAGCTGGTAAGGCCCACAGTTTTCTTTCTGCTTCGTTTCCTGCCTACAGGTATGGCAGGTGACCTCGTCACCCTAACCTCCACGTGTCTGTCTGCTTAGTGTCCCAACGCCTGCTCGGCTGGACCGCCTGGTCATCCGGGGCTCCCGGGTATGAAGGTATGTCCATGTGATGTTCATGGGACACGCACACGGCCATTTTGGAAGCGTGTCTGATGCAGCTTCAAAAGGAGGCTGAGATTATACCGTACCTTAATGCTAGAGCTTTCTCTCTGTATCTGTATCAAATGTCAGTGAGATTTGATTTTGACAACAAGCTAGGCTTCAGAGAACTATGTGCAGAATGCGGTGAACCGGTAAAAATGCCCTTTGGTCTGACCGCACGCGTTCGGCCTGCCTGGCGGGCCCTTGGCAGTCATGCTCATTAACTTGACTGAGTGGTTTAAACAGCATCTGATGTCTCCAGGGTCACAAAGGCACTAAAGGTGAAGTTGGAGAGCCGGGGAAGCAGGGCCACAAGGTCAGTGCCCCCGATGTGAGCCTCTCCGTGACAGGCGAGGCTCCACACGGCACCTCTAACACTGCACCTCCAACACTGCACCTCCAACACTGCACCTCAAACACTGCACCTCCAACACAGCACCTCTAACACTGCACCTCCAACACTGCACCTCTAACACTGCACCTCTAACACAGCACCTCCAAAACTGCACCTCCAACACTGCACCTCCAACACAGCACCTCTAACACTGCACCTCCAACACTGCATCTCTAACACAGCACCTCTAACACTGCATCTCTAACACTGCACCTCTAACACAGCACCTCCAACACTGCACCTCTAACACCGCACCTCTAACACAGCACCTCTAACACTGCATCTCTAACACTGCACCTCTAACACAGCACCTCTAACACTGCACCTCCAACACTGCACCTCTAACACTGCACCTCCAACACTGCACCTCTAACACTGCACCTCTGCAGGCCTCTTTCTAACCCAGGGAGGACTCATGAGATTCAAACCAACGTAACACTGGCAGAGGCATCATCATGTGTGCATTTGTTGCTTTAATAAGCTACTGAGAGAGGCTCTGTCGCTTTACTACTTTAGTCTTTCTCTTTTCTGGTGTCCAGGGTGAAGAAGGTGACCAGGGGGCTTCAGGAGATCCCGGGGCTCAGGGTCCGACGGTAACAGATTCCATTTCCTTCCTTAAGTGATTATTGTATTTGTAGAAGCACAGCAACACAGCACCTAAAACTGGCATGTGTGCTGCTGCTTTCAGCTTTTCTATCTTTTTGGTAAATATGAATTTCCACACTTTGAACTGCGTTCCACACTTTTGAACCGAGTTTAAATGTAATTCTTATTTATTTAGCTTCTCTGTTATCCTGCGATCCGTCGGCCTGCAGCTGTGCTGTGCTGATGTTATTGAAATGGCGCTGTTGGCTCTTGGCTCATTTATTATTACTATGTAAATGCTTTCTTGTGTGTGTGTGTGTGTGTGTGTGTGTGTGTGTCCACAGGGTCCCCAGGGACTCCGGGGAATCACCGGCATGATGGGGACCAAAGGAGAGACGGTGAGAGTGACGCTTGGGTGGAGTCCAACAGAAAATTAAATAGCAGCATTAATGCTGAGGGTGACATTGACGAGTAGCAAAGAACAAGGCGGCGGCCAGGACAGGCTTAGCTGATGCTTATGGACCTGTTTCTAAGCTGATGCTTATGGACCTGTTTATGGACCTGTTTCTAAGCTGATGCTTACGGACCTGTTTATGAACCTGTTTCTAAGCTGATGCTTATGGACCTGTTTATGGACCTGTCTCTAAGCTGATGCTTATGGACCTGTTTCTAAGCTGATGCTTACGGACCTGTTTATGGACCTGTTTCTAAGCTGATGCTTATGGACCTGTTTATGGACCTGTTTCTAAGCTGATGCTTATGGACCTGTTTCTAAGATGATGCTTACGGACCTGTTTATGGACCTGTTTCTAAGCTGATGCTTATGGACCTGTTTCTAAGCTGATGCTTATGGACCTGTTTATGGACCTGTTTCTAAGCTGATGCTTACGGACCTGTTTCTAAGCTGATGCTTACGGACCTGTTTCTAAGCGATGCTTATGAACCTGTTTCTAAGATGATGTTTATGGACCTGTTTCTAAGCTGATACTTACGAACCTGTTTCTAAGCTGATGTTTATGGACCTGTTTCTAAGCCAATGCCTAGCAATGACCACACCTAATGTTAGGCTGGTGTGTTTAGATGGTGTTCAGATCCCATCACCTTCTGTATGGCCCATGAGGCGCCCCTGTACCAGACCCACAGAGCCTCTGGCCTTAAGGCGGCTTCTACCTGTTGTTCCCACACAGGGACCCCGCGGTCATGATGGAGAGCCAGGTCCACAAGGGATCCAGGGACCCACGGTACGTTTTCCCAGTATGGAACCAGTATGGCCTCCTGAAAGGGCAGACCCAATCTGCATTTGGGACCTTTTTCAAAATGGTAGCATTGTATTGAAGATTTGCTACGTGGTTTCAGGGTGACCAGGGCCAGAGGGGCTTGGTGGGAGAGATGGGGCCCAAAGGTGAACAGGTAAGGGGAACGGGAAACGCACGTGTCTGCAGGAAGTGCCTGAGTTAGAATGCGGGCATCCGCATGAAGTGCCCGAGTTAAAATACAGATGTTTACATCAAATGCCTGAGTTAAAATGCGGGTGTCCACATGAAGTGCCCGAGTTAAAATGCGGGTGTCCACATGAAGTGCCTGAGTTAAAATGCTGTGTTGTGGTTCATTATTTACTCAGCTTCCTTTCATGTTCACCATTCTAACAGTAAGTGTGTGATGTGGGTAACCCAGGTAACTCATTTGTTTACTTGTATGCGGCTTCTAGGGGCCCCATGGGCTAAGAGGAATTTCAGGGCTTCCGGGGGCCAAGGGAGAGACGGTGAGCACCCCTTCTCAGCTGGACCCGCCCCCCTGTCCACCTGCTCGCCCTTTGGATGTTCCCTTTCCACCATCATGGTCCTGTGGCACAAAAACATGGCCGATGCTTTGACAGCCTTAGCAGTGTTCGGAGTTCCACATCACACCAGAGATCATATAGACATGACCGGTGCTTTGACAGTCTGTATTCAGGGTTCAGTATGTGAGGTCATGAAGATGTTACCACCACTTTGCTGGTCTGCGTTCAGGGTTCGTTGTGAAGTCGATTTGTAACCATGGCGCCTGTCTGTCTTCAGGGCCTGCCGGGGGTCGATGGCCGAGAGGGAATTCCGGGAATGCCAGGCTCCAAGGTAACATGTCCATCTTCGTGTTCCTGATAGCATAGCATGCCCCACTGCTCTTTACAGGGCTTACTCATTAAAACATGCCTATGTACACAACTGCTCCCAGGTTACGATGGTATTCCCATCGTATTTTTATTAAATAAAATGAATAGAATTCAACATTTAATAATATTCAACATTTTATTATAACATAGGCTTGGTGTTAATGATTTTGCCGAGGTTAATACAAGTGTTCTAAGCATGTGTAGGTAGGCTAGGCTAGGCTATGGTAGTTGTTAGATTCAGTGTACAGTAGTAGAATGCATTTTCGCCATAAGTTAGGTTTATCACTCGTAGCCCCATCATAACTGGGGAGCGGCTGTATACATAAGCATACTTATCTGATGCATTTTCTGGCTTCCACTGCAGGGTGTTACAGGGAAACCAGGCACCCCTGGGGAAGTGGGCCTCCAGGGACTTCCTGTGAGTATGTCCTTTGATCCATAGCTATCGCACCCTATTTAGGCCGCACCTGCACCATCATGCGCAGGGTGAAGACCTGACTAGTCAGTTGAATTATTGCGAGAGAGCCTCACCGGCGCCGCCTGCTGTGTGAAACAGCAGACACGCATGGAAACAGCAGACACGCATGGAAACAGCAGACACGCATGGACTGATGCATGTCATTTCACTGACGCATGCCAGCAAATGTTAAAATCGTGACTCGTATTTGTGGTTCATTCTTGTAGGGTTTGCCTGGCTCGCCTGGGGCCAAAGGTGTCAGCGGTGAGAAGGTGAGTCCAAACCCGATACCTCAGCGCTTGCTGTGGGCCGCCCCTGTAGGGGGCGCTAGCTCTCTGGCACATCGCCCGTAGCCACTTGGCAGGGCCTTTATCCGGGCTCACGACCTCAGAGTTACATTTTAGTCAACATAAAGATGGCCCTACATTCCCCCCCTCACCCTGATGGCCAGGGACACCTTTAGTCACTAACTGCTCTTAGCAGATGTAATGCCACTGCATTAATGTATTGTGATTTTTTTGCAGTAAATACATTTTAATCAGTGAGAGATTGTAAAAATTCTGGATAAAGCAGGATAATCGCTACAAGTGTGGGAGTTTGAGGCACATTACATACAGAAGTAGGGGTTAGGGGTGTAAATCTCGCACCCAGTGCTCACCCCCGGCTCTCTCTCTGGCAGGGAAATGCCGGGGATCCGGGACTCATTGGAACCATGGGGTCCTCTGGCAAAGCTGTGAGTTAAAACCCATTCGGCTGTTTGTGTGAAAGGCCATGGGAGTCTGAGAGACTGACCGTTACTGTCAACCTGCAGGGTGAGCGAGGAGAACAGGGCGAAGTGGGACCTGTGGGCCCACTGGGGGCACTGGTAAGTGTTTACCTGTCTGCTACACGCACTCACACAGACACAAGCACTCACATAGACACAAACAGACAGACAGAGACAGACAAACAGGCAGACACACACACACACACACACACACAGATGCACAACCACACATACACACACATACAGACACAGACAAACAGACAGACAGACAGACACACACACACACAGATGGACACACACACATATAGACGGACACACACACACACACACAGACAGACACACACACAGACGGACACAGACAGACACAGACTGACCATGGGACCTTTCAATTTATTCAGCTGTTTGCAAGAACAGTCTCACTTGAGTTGCAAATTTCTTATGTAAAGTGCCCTGGGACACCTCTATTGTGAAGGGCGCTATATAAAAATAAACGGAATTGAAATAAACTGTATTATTATTATTATTACTTTTTTTGACATTTCTCGACCTCGGAAAAACTGCATCCTCAACAAAAATAAAGTGTGTTTTTTAAATTTATTTTTATTATTAAAAAAAGGGACAAGAGTGTGTACATAGAATACAAACAATCAAGACGTTCCTTTACCCAATAAACTGAATTATTACATGTAAATGGTGCTGCACAGCGTTCAAAAGTGTCTTTGATGTTTCTGAGATGTAAATAATTTCACATTTTTCCCTTTATAAGGGGACTTTCAGGTGGTTCTGCCATGGTGGGTTTTGATGCAGACAGATTCCCTCTGTTTTTGGTGAACACACACGCATGCTTCATTAGAGAAGCTTGTTCTGAGACGCACCAGACCAGCACTAAGCTGTTTAAGAATGCCTCTGATGCTGAAGGCCCATTAGCCCCGATCAGTGTCACTCACTCTTCTAACAGAACCGTGCTTTTCTGTAAAAATAACATCCGCTTCCAGAAACATCAGTGCCACGTTAGGCTCAGGGCACTCGGGCTGCCGGCGTTCAGCCCGCTAGCTTCGCGAGTCACAGAGCCACATGCCGTCAGCATTTGGGTAATAGATCCAGCCGCATCACTCTGTCATGCCAGCTGGCACTTGGCAGAGCACAGGGGACTGAGAAGCTGTCCTGTACAGTTTCTGAGGCAGTCATAGAAAATGCTTAAAGCTGTCTATCTGCATACTCTGTGTATATTTTCTCAGACACACAAAAAATGTAATGTTAGAATATATGCAAATTAATAGTAACAGAATAAAAACTAACAAGTATATTCTGTTTTCCAAAGTGATCCACTTTTGGGTGGCTATATGAAACGCCGCCTTGCTGCACAAAGGAGCACTCTAGCCATTCTGCCCACGCGTCACATTTCACAACCAGTTCACTTAATTTAGTAATTACATTAGTCAAATAACTCACAAAATACATGGGAGTATTGGATGGCTGCTGCAAACACAGGGGTGACTTTAGCAGGTTAGTTTTGAAATGGTTAAGCTGACCCACTTTAGCAGACATAACTGAGACTAAGCATGAAGAACATTTAACCATCATTTTCTTTAGTGCAATAACAAGGAATTGTGCAAATTGGAAGTGTACAAAAAGGTAATATACCTCATAGTAATAATAACTAGTGAAATGTGCACTTGGTCTGAGCCTTGGGCGCGGAGTTCTGAGCTGAGGGCTTTTTGAAGATGCGTCCCGCCTGCATCCTGTTATCTGCTTGTATTTTGCCTGTTGGGAGGCTTCAGTCAGCAGATAACAGTGTTACTGTCACGCATAGCTGCCACTATGTGACCTTCCTCTGTTCCAAATGCAAAGTGCTAAGCATCACGGAATGAGCATCTCCTTTCTCAGTCATCACATCACCTCTCTGCCTTTTGTCTCCCTGTCTAGGGCGACGTTGGCCAGCAGGGCCCCATGGGACCCCCGGGGAAACCAGGCCCCAGGGTGAGTTTTGGGCACACCGCAAAAAAGATACTGTGCATGTCCTGTGAATGTCTTGTAGCCCATCACAATGCACACCTGGCCTAGTCCTCATTCTCACACGACAGACTTGCCGAATAAAAAAACATTAAATGAATTCTGGTTTCCATTTTGCATGTTAATGTGAGACCACAGGATGGGAACGAGAATTTACAACATTACATTTAGTGGGTAAAAGGTCCTGAGGAGGACTCAAAGGGCCCTCTGTTCCTCTGGAATGTCTCAGGTGGGCCACAGACGGGCATGTGGTGGCTGTAATGCGATCTCCCCTGGAAAGTCTTTCTATCTCCTTCCACAAGCTACACATCTGAGGCTTTTTCGTGCATTGAAATTGCAAATTGCCGTGTAAACAGCGATGAGAGTGGCCGGCGTCGCTTCAGATCGCTGCGGGAAACGCTTCCCTTCTGAGGTCTCTTCGAGAGTATTTGGGAGAGGTCAGGCGGACATGTGCGGAGCTCACCCCACTGCCGGTGGTGCCACACAATGCCTCTTTGTGTGACAGATTTCCCAGAAGGCCAAAGGCAGCTTTTCTAAAGTAGGGAACAAAAATAAGGTTTGTTCCCCTTGGGCAGCTGGCTGTTTTCCTTATTTGACATGTTTAAATGTGGCAGATCTTATAGAGCACGTGTCAGAAGGTCAGAGGCCGCCGTGCCTGGTTCCCAAGGCAACGGCCTTGTCTCACTAGCTTAGCGGGCCAGCTAATCCGTGCCGATTTTTGTGGTTCAAGCTGCATTGGTTATGTATATGTTGCGCGATCGATGTAGTGGCCTGGTGCCTAGTTAGAGGGTAAATCCTGAGGACAGCAGATAATGTTGCGAATACCTCTGTGAAACTCACAATCATTATCAATTCTTAACAGGGAGCTAAAGGTGACCTCGGTCTGCCTGGACTGCCAGGACCCCCAGGATTACCAGGGGTCAAAGGGGATCGGGTAAGAGAGCCAGAAAGAGGCTGAAAATGGATGTGATTTGGTAAAAGGGGTGCTCTCTGCTTGGAAATAGATGTGATTGGGTAAAAGAAGCAATTGTTGCCTGGGAATGAATGTGATTGGTTAAATAAAGCAGTCTCTGCCTGAGGATGAATGTGATTGGGTAAGAGAAGCAGTCCCTGTCTGGGACCAAATGTGATTGGTTAAAATAAGCAGTCTCTGCCTGGGAATGAATGTGATTGGATAAGAGAAGCAGTCTCTGCCTGGGAATGAATGTGATTGGTTAGAAGAGTCAGTCTCTGCTTGGGAATAAGTACGACTGGTTAAAACAAGTGACTGGTCATCGACTTTAGGAGAATGTCATCAAAATAAAGGCATGATTATGTATGGACTTCAGTCAAATGATTTTATACGTGTCTTTGATAATAAAGATGTCAATCAGCCAGCAGAGGGAGCTGTCGTAACATCACGGCATCCTGACACTTCCATGGCACAAACCCTGTGTTAATTCAGAGCATCTTCAGCACACGCCAGACCTGTGATGCTTCTCACTGGTGTTTGTGTTTTTCAGGGAGATGTCGGTGAGACGGGTCCAAAGGGGGAGCAGGTATGTGATGTGGGTTTTATCGTAAGGCCGGGACTGACGAGATGATTAGTGAGTCTAATGAGACTGTTCAAGTGCAGCGTTTGAGCCTCCAGGGAACTCGATGAGGCAGCGTGTGCTGATACATGTGGGAGAGGCCCTGCCTCAGTGAGGCCGCCTCTGATTTTGCTCACACGCGTACGCGTGGGAGGGGCCCTGCCTCAGTGAGGCCGCCTCTGATTTTGCTCACACGCGTACGCGTGGGAGGGGCCCTGCCTCAGTGAGGCCGCCTCTGAGTTCGCTGCTGTTTTCCCCCTTAAAGGGCGATCCCGGAGCGGAGGGCACCCCAGGAGACAAAGGCGATCAGGTGAGTGGCAGCCGCTCTCCGGGCCTGAGTCCTGCTGTGGCACACACAGAGATCAGCCTCATCGCTTCCTTGTATTTGCAGGGAGGTGCAGGAGAACCAGGAGCAAAAGGATCCGTGAGTTTCTCTCTTTCTCTTTAAAAGGAGTCATGGGGCCATCTGGGGCCGTCTGACCCACAACGGTCTGAGTCTGTATTCAAATCTCAAACCTGTTATGACGACTCATGTATTCCATTCAGGAACTATATCAGTTTATGGCTAAATAATTAGTTGATAATTAACGAATATAGCACCTGAATGGAATAGTTGAAATGTCATAATTGATTAACGATGAACTAACACTTAGTTCCTGGTTAATTAATGCATTAAGTAAGCAGGTACTACTACATTATGTGTGTCCGCTTAAGTAAAGTGTGACCAAAGTAATAACACACTGCAGAGCACAGTTGTATACACAGTTAATGCAGAGCACAGTGTCCATCGCAGCTTAGTGTGGACTCTGTGTCAGCAGTCGACGGGAGCCAGAGGTATGTTACAGCTGCTAGATCCTCACTGCCATATAACAGTGGCTTATAAGCATCAGAGGGCCGTAACAGAGAAGGCCCCGCGTCACCGACGTCAGCATGGTCACGCCTATGCCCCGCCTCCAGACCGGAAGCCCTGGAGAGGTGGGGAACCGGGGGCCAGAGGGAAGCCGAGGACAGCCCGGAATCCAAGGACCCGCCGGGAGCCCGGGACCCCGTGGCATGCAGGGAGACAGGGGCCTTCCGGGGGTCACGGGGTCACAGGGACTGCCGGTATGTATGCCCCCCTGCCGAAGAGCCCCCCCCGTATTCATAAGGATAACGATAATTATTACTGATCGCTGTTCTGGTTCATACTGCTGAAGCCCTGCTTCTGCTGGGTAATTAATGAGAATAAGTGTGCTGGCCAATGACATGACGCGAGGTCACGGGCTCAAGGCTGTTTGTGTGCCCCCAGGGCAATGAGCCGAGCGACCAGCACGTCCGGCAGGTGTGCATGCGTGTCATGCAGGGTAAGTGTCCCCCCCAACCCCCTACTCACAATCTCACAAGCTCCTTGCCACTCACTGTGCCCGAAATGACACATTACACTCGTGTTATAATCTTAATGTCAGTTTGTCAGACCTGTCTGTTAGATATTCTGGGGAGATTCTTCCAGAATGGGTGTTGTGAAGAGCGCGAGCGTATACGAGCATGAGCTGGCTGTCCATCGAGGTCTAACAGCTACGAATGATGACAATAAATTTCATCTGAGAGAGGTTAGAAGATGAGATGTCTCAGAAGGCTATTTCTGTGGGAATATGTCGGCTGCACGGCCTGGACCTCACTTATTCCTGAAAGCCAGCACCTGTCTCTCCGTCCCAGAGTCACACGGCGGTTCTGAAGCCGCTGCTCTGTGACTCTGCTAGCTTTCTGTCAGATGGGACACGATCCTCATTCATGCAGATGGATGCCTACAGGAGGCCTGTGACTCTGCTAGCTTTCTGTCAGATGGGACACGATCCTCATTCATTCAGATGGATGCCTACAGGAGGCCTGTGACTCTGCTAGCTTTCTGTCAGATAGGACACGACCCTCATTCATGCAGATGGATGCCTACAGGAGGCCTGTGACTCTGCTAGCTTTCTGTCAGATGGGACACGATCCTCATTCATGCAGATGGATGCCTACAGGAGGCCTGTGACTCAGGGCTGCTTCTGCTTTCTTTTGAAATTATATGATGATGTTTTAATTGAAATTTGCACAAATACATTGCAATGCATTTTGCTCTTCTTTGAGACATACACATCAATTTATCTGGCATCCCGTGAGTATTTTAGGGGTTAAGGGCCTTAAAGAGATGTGACTGTTCTGCTGAGGATGGGATTCGAACCTGCAGCCTTCAGATCACAGCCACTGAAGCCTAATGACACGCTGCCTTGTAACACTACTTGCTTTAGGACCCCTGCAGGTGTGTATTCCTGTATGACTCTTGCTGATGCCCCTTGACCCCCCCCCCCCCCACAGAGCAGCTGGCTCAGTTGGCTGCGAGCCTCCGCCGGCCTGAGTCCGGTGCTGTGGGGCTTCCGGGCCGCCCCGGACCGCCCGGACTACCCGGGCCCCCAGGAGACAGCGGCTTCCCCGGGCAGGCAGGGTCCAGGGGTCTTCCCGGTCTCAAGGGCCCCCCCGGAGTCATCGGGCTCAAAGGGCATAAAGGTGGGCGTGTCGGGCTTTCCAGGTGGTACCGTGGCATGACGCGCTGATGTACCTCAGTGTGAGCTGTAGGGGGCACTGCTGAAGCATGCATATCAGCTGGTTACATTACACTATAACACCGATGCGAGATTCAGGTGTCTGACTGCAGAAGGTCGGCAGTGACGTGTGCTGGGTGTTTCTGCGTGATGCAGGGGAGATGGGGGACAGAGGACAAAGAGGCCCAACCGTGAGGGGGCCCAAAGGACAACCCGGAGCCCCAGGCCTGGCAGGTAAGAATCAGCTGCCGCGTTGCCATGGCGATGTAGCCAAGAGCATAGCAAGGAAGGTGCTGTGGCTGTCGTGCGAGAAAGCTGATGAATGCACACATGCTATGCCACATGACGTGACTGATAATCTCAGGGTGCAAATGGGCCCATTTCAGCAGGAGTGCCCCCCAGAATCACTGCCTGTCTGCTGTGTAATTTGAGAGTTCAGGCTTGAACATGGGGGGAACAAAATTACATCCAGAAATTAATTCATCATAAAGACATATTTCATAATTAAGCCCCAATTTAACCTACCGCCCCCCCCCACCCCCCC
>JAODKM010000058.1:2006213-2018274 GCA_026780845.1 Petrocephalus sullivani | reverse complement strand
CAGCAACTGCGTGATGCTATCATGTCAATATGGTCCAATATCTCTGAGGAATGTTTCCAGTACCTTGTTGAATCTATACCACAATGTGTGTGTTTTTTAATACTGTACAGGCACTAGTACTAAGAGAGGGCAGAAACAGCATTTCGATTCTCCTGTATGATCTGTACATATGGTGAATTGACAATAAAAGACTATTTGATTTGATTTGATTTGATAAAGAGCATCCATGTCAAATGCATAAATATCGATGTTACTTACTGAATTTCCTGATCCTGGAGTTCCGGGCTCTCCTTTGGGGCCAGGCGGGCCTGGAGGGCCCGTCACGCCCCCGGACTCTCCCTGAAAGGAGACCACGGTAACTCAGCAAGTGGGGGGGCAGTGAGCTGGCAGCAGTGAAACACCTCATGGCACTGGGGCTTGATTACAATTTTGATTAACAGCCACCCGAGACGTGGCACTAAGCAGCATGGGAGAGGACTGCAGAAGCTCTCGGAGTGCTCTTTAAAACATCACTCTGCCATCTGACTCTCACTGGGTGGAGCGATCCATCACTTAGGCCTTAGAGATACACATGGTTTGTTCAACCCCCTCCTCTGTAATACGTGTCTCACCTTCTCTCCCTTGAGTCCATCCTGTCCTGGTACTCCAGGGTCTCCCGGCAACCCCTGTGTGTTGTGCAGAATAGAGAACATGCTTGTTACAGCATCTTGAGCACCTCGGGTGTGTTTAACTGCTTCTCTTGACTTCATCAGGGTGGCAGTCTGTCTGAACACCCCCGCGGCCCACAATCCTTTTCTTTATCCCATTTGAGTAAAAACAGATGCTCATTATGAGGAGCAGGTGCCAGGAACAGATTGGGCCCCAGCCTGCATTCCTCACACACAAAGACCCAGTTCTGACTGTACCCATTAATTAATTTTCAGATTTGATTACTGATCATGTGTGTGACAATTCCCGGCCTCCACTCCCACTTCCCATTATTTGGCACGAGATGTACAAAAGAAAGCCGAGATTTACGTATGTCGTTAAGGGTGTTCGTACCGGATCACCGGGAATCCCTGGGGGGCCAGGTGGTCCGGCCGGCCCTTCTTTGCCCTGAAGGAGAAAATCACAGAGCATCACACCAACTCGAGGAATGTGTCATTAACGCCTCTTTTGAGAAACCGCAACAAGCAGACCAGACACAGTTAGCTCATGCCTGACTGTCTCAGAAATTAGGTACCTGAAGAAAAGTGCATAAAACTAGCACAAAACACTTTACAGATTCAACAACATTTCCCTGTTCAGAATAAAGTATACGTCTTACTTGTTTTGCTAACCAATGCTTTGTCATTAATTCTTTCAAAAACGGCACAGAAATTATCCATTGAAATATCCCAGTGTTTTGTTTGGTCAGTGGTTCGTTTGGTCAGTGTTTTGTTTGGTCAGTGGTTCGTTTGGTCAGTGGTTCGATCAAAAATATTGGTCAATTTCACCCTCAGGTTTTTTCATCAAAACCTACAAAAACTAACTGAACAAGGTAACAAAATATAGTGGAAATGAAATTGAGGTCTCCACTCATCAGCTCTGGTAGAGGCCAAAAGCAACATGAACTGAGATTTTTTATCAAAATAAAATATTCCGACTTATTAAATCTAACTTGGGCCAGTTTTCAGTTTCAGTTTCAGTTAGCTATTGAAATGCCCATGATTTAATTTGAATGTCGATTCCTTCCTCTTGGGTCTAAAGCACACTGATATTTATACACTTTTGTAGTGTCACCCCACAGTGAGAGTAATTGTGCCTAACTGTGCTGTGTTGCCTGTGTTTGTCCATGATGCTAATTCTGTGTTTGACTGTGCTGTGTTCCCTGTGTTTAGATTATCTTGTGATTATTTGAGAGGGGAGGCAGACAATGTATTCATACCTCAAAGCCTGGGACTCCCGTGAAACCTGGTAGCCCAATGTCACCCTTCAAGCCCTCAGGAAGGCAAGAACAGCAGAAACAGCACCATTCAACATCACCTGTGCTTTATGCAGCCATAACACAACCTTAATGGGACAAATATTCTTCCCTATAAAGGCTCCAGTGGAAGATGCTGCTGTACGTTTTGGAGCCGCAGTGAAATTAATTTTCTGTGATTTTTCTGCTCTGTCTTTCAGAATTATTTTGTCCAACATTCTCGCTCTGATATGACATCACCTGAATGAGGTCACTATGAAAACATGCAGGCGATTGGTGGACATGGGGAATATGAAAGGGTAGCTCTTCCAATCCGAAACCGTTTCAACACTATAGAGCCAACACAGTTCACTAGGTTACCTTTGGGCCCTGTAATCCTTGAATGCCTGCTTCACCCTGTCAGGAAAAATCAGAAGAATGTAATCGAGCATCTTCTAGCAAGGCCCGAGCAGGCAGCTTACTCATATTTAGAGCTGCAGACATGAATCTTACTGGGCTACTGGGAGATTTTACTGCCTGTTTATAATAGGGAACAACATTTCTTTTCATCCAGCTTCTGATCTGATGTCAACAGAGCTTTCAGTTGGTGATTTGTCACTTACTAATGAAATGATGCCACCAGCTAGTCTTACAGGTCGTATACATGAGAATCAAAGGCTATACTTTTGGCTCTGTGTTTAACTGTGCTATTGCCTCTGTGCTTAACTATTCTGTTGGCTGTGTGTTTAACTGTACCATTGGCTGTGTGTTTATCTGTGCCATTGTCTTTGTGTTGTTAGCTCTGTGTATAACTGTGCCTTTTCCTCTATAAATAACTGAGCCATTGGCTCTGTGTATATCTGTGCAGTTTGTTCTGTGTATAACTGTGCCATTAGCTCTGTGTTTAACTGTGTTGTGTTTATACTGTACCTGATCCCCCTTCTCTCCTTTCTGTCCCTGGTCTCCAGTTTCACCCTGAAAGCACAGAAAGCATATTTAGCTTGCAGAGATCCTAAAAATGGGGCCAAATTTTAATAAATGCAGTGCTGAATCAGAGCCCACTCTAAGAATAACAGGCCGTAAAGTGGATTTTCCAGCTCAGACATTACAGGCAATTTGGAGTGACTAATCCATTGGAAGCGTGCGGACACTGAAGGACCCAGAAGGAACCTGCTGAAACTCCACACACAGGGCCAGATTCCAAGCAGGCCAGTCGGACCTGGCATTACGAATAATACGAGTATGTAGAGCACTTCATCAAATGAAGAACATTAGCGGGGACACATACAGGCCCAGGGAGGTGTCTCAGGCCATGTGCAGTCATCACCTGGAGGGAAGCAAAAGAGACAGGCAGTACTGTTCCCTGCATCACACTGATTGGCAGATGGGGGTGGTGCAAGTGGGTCTGAGGGTTACTGCTCTATGGTTTGTGGATGTACTTTTACAGCTGTGAGTGATTTGTGAGCTTTGGGGTATCACAGTGTTTAAACTAAATCAAAGCAAACAAAAACACAGGACATGTTTGATTCACGGTGCCAGTGGAGACCAGCCCTGGACTCAGCTGGTGGGGGCACCGCTGGGCCTCCCCCGAGACCGAGGTCATTATAGAGACGATAGGAGAAGGCAGGATGGCTTGGCCCCCTGGTGGAGACATGCAGTACTGCTCCTGTGTCTCAGAGCCAGCTCATGCGAAAATGGAGGGCTGCTAACATCACATATGGTTTGCTGCATTTAAACAGAGCATTAGTTTTTCTATGGCGCCCCCTAAGGCTTGCACCTGGCATTTACTCCACATGCCATTTGGACACCAGCATCAACGAAAAACAATCAACGGGGTTTTCAGTTTAACACGGCAAAAATGCATCAGCGTTTGCAAAAACATCAGAGGCAGGTGTTAAATTTAAGTCGGTGGTTTAATTCGACCATTATGGAACATAAACGACTTGATGCAAATGCAGGTGAAACAGTCGCCCTCCTGCAGGTCTGCGGCAGTCATGTCAAGGCACGGCGATAAAATCCCACAGCGAGAGGCCCGGCGAGGCATCCAACCACAACAAACACGGCAAAGCCGGCTCGCTGAGAGGGCGCTCCACATCGCAATAAGTACATGCTTTCATTTAATAACACAGCAGTTTTACAGCTACCGCTCCATAAATATGATAATGGTAACCAAAGTGTTCCCCTCCCTGCTGACAGCCAGACTGTCTCACCAGCCCTGTATTTTTTTACAAGGAACACGACATTTAAAACGGGAACATTGATGATGGACAAGCCTCTTTGGGGCTCATCATTTCCTCAGGAAAACAAGGGTTGCGGTCAGGGAGCATCCAGATATGGTTACTCAGATGACACTGGGATGCAGACCCACAACTTCCCAGACATGGACTTTAATTCTAACACCCACACTACCCCTAACACCGATACCCACACTAACCTGAACACAGATACACACATTAACCTGAACACAGACACACACATTAATCTGAACACAGACACACATATTAACCTGAACACAGACACCCACGCAAACCCTAACACCGACACCCATATTAATCTGAACACAGACACCCGCACTGACCTGAACACGGACACCCGCACTGACCTGAACACGGACACCCACACTAACCCTAACACTGACACCCACATTAATCTGAACACTGACCTGAACACAGATACCCACACTAACCCTAACACCTACACCCACATTAATCTGAACACTGACCTGAACACAGACACCCACGCTAACCCTATCACCAACACCCACATTAATCTGAACACAGACACCTGCACTGACCTGAACATGGACACCCACACAAGCACTCACTGGTTGCTGGTTTCACTGGGAGGTGCGGCTCACGTCACTATTGTCCTCAGCCCGTCTCGTACTGTCTGGACTGTCTCAGAACATCCCCCCTGACACCACACACACGGCAAGCAAGCCGCCATGTCCCACTTACCGGGCCAGGGGGTCCTCGGGGTCCAATTTCACCCTGGTAAACACAGAAACACACAGATGAGACCCTTTAAAAATGCTCTCCTTGACCGAGAATGTCACTGAACAAAAACAAGCACAGGCGTCGGGGTGGTCATGAGAAACTTGCAGATCACTTTGACTGAACCTAAGATCCCTTTCCAGATGTTTATTATGGGATGTAATAGTGCCCCCTGTGATAGAAAAATCATATATTGCTATTCAAATGTAATACAAATATGAATAATCAGCAATCAAATATTGAAACTCTGAGAACACTGTTGATTTTGCTCAGTGATTACAACAGAATAACCTCACACAAATCAGTCAAATGTATCAAGAACAATGTATCAATGTAAGTTTTGCTTAACTAATGGATTTCTATTTTCAAAAAGGGAACTAACATGTTTTACTATGAAATGCTCACCCTGCAAGGAACCAGGTCAAGGCAAAGGCTTAAGCTTTTGCAAAGGTATTATAGAATGCATGAATATAATTGGATGAAGGATTCGGTGGAAAGAGTAGAAAGGACTAATGGGGAAGTAAATGGAATAAAAGGGACTGACCAGCTGTCTTGAAATAGGGTAACGAAACCTTATGGAGTGATCATGTTCTGCTGTTCTAACTAAAATTGATAAGAGGGGCCCCATTTAGGAGAAGTGACTGTTAGCTGCAGATATCCGACCCCTCCCTGAACTGTCTATGTACTGGTGCGTTTTTGCCTATAAAAGATGTATGCAGATGATTGTTCGGGGGGCAGTACCTGACAAGCATGCTTGTTGTGTGACTGTTCCCCCCAAAGCTTTGCGGTAAATTGCAATAAAACGCTCAAACTTTTCGACTCTTGAGAAATTTCTACCACACCCCCAAAGGTGACTTTTGGAGCAGTGATGATGTTTATTGATCAGTTTATTGGTTGCACAATAAACTGCTCAGAAGAATGAACTTTGCTCTTAAGGGTTTGCTCTTAAGCGTCCCTGCAGCTCTTGAAGGGCTGGCCTAGTTTATTCAGATGATCTTAGCTATTCAAATCAATCTATCAATGTATGGCTGTATATAATGACATCTCTAAATGGGTTAGCCACTGACTTTACAGGAATATAAAAACACAGCTCAAAGACAACAAATTAAAACCTGACAACTAGATGTGTGGTTAACTCAGCAGCTTTTATCTGAAGTGTTTTTAATGACCTTATGTCATTAACTGGTTCCGAAAGCCCCGTCATGAACCGATTTTTGACGTAACCTGAAAATAATGCCTTAAAAATGCACAAGATGGACTAATAAATATCATAGGTATTTCCACTGACGTACACTATATTGCCAAAAGTATTGGAATACCCCTCCAAATTGTTGAATTAAATTGTTCAAATCACTTTCATGGCCACAGGTGTATAAAATCAAGCACCTCGGCATGCAGACTGTTTCTACAAACATTTGTGAAAGAATGGGTCGCTCCCAGGAACTCCCAGGAACAGGAGTGAATTCAATTGTGGTACCGTGATGAGATGCCACCTGTGCAATAAGTCCTTTCGTGAAATTTCCCCGCTACTAAATATTCCACGGTCAACTGTTAGTGGTATTATAACAAAGTGGAAGCAACTGGGAACAACAGCAACTCAGCCAGGAAGTGGTAGGCCACGTAACATCACAGAGCGGGGACAGTGCATGGTGAGGCACACAGTGTGCAGAAGTCGCCAACTTTCTGCAGAGACAATAGCTACAGACATCCAAACTTCATGTGGCCTTCAGATTAGCTTAAGAACAGTGCGTAGAGAGCTTCATGGAATGGGTTTCCATGCAAAGCATCAGATGCAGTAAAGCACACCGCCACTGGCCTCCAGAGCAGTGGAGACGTGTCCTCTGGAGTGACGAATCACGCTTCTCTGTCTCGCAATCCGATGGACGAGTCTGGGTTTGGCGGCTGCCAGGAGAACGGTACTTGCCTGACTGCATTGTGCCCAGTGTAAAGTTTGGTGGAGGGCGGTTATGGTGTGAGGTTGTTTTTCAGAGGTTGGGCTTGGCCCCTTAGTTCCAGTGAAAGTAACTCTTAATGTGGAAAGCCATCCCAGAAGAGTTGAAGCTGTTAATAGCAGTAAAGGGTGGGCCAGTTCCATATTAACGTTCATGTGTGTGTAAAGGCAGGTGTCCCAATACTTTCGGCAATATAGTGTAAAGTGCCCCTCCGGTCGTCTGCTATTGTGTATATCAATGTAAACGGACCACGTTAATTTAAGTAACTTCATTATTTACTTAAAATCATTTAAATTACTACACACAAGCGATGTCGAGCTTGACATATACCGGAATTACGTATACCGGGGTATTACTGTATAACTCTCTGGACCAAGGTGTCTGTCCATCAGCTGAAGATGCACTAAGCTAAAAGGGTCTGAACAGAGACTAATTCTTTTATCAGTCGCTTCACAGATGCTTTTATCTGAAGTGTTGCATGTTTTTGTGAAAGTAGGGTCGAATAGCCCTTAAGGCAATTAGAGTTATTAGAGCCTTGCTGTGCCTGGGATTTGAACCAGCCCCCTTCTGATCTCAGGCACAGCTTCCAAACCCTCTGAGCCTCACACCACCCCCCAGCTTCGCTCCTATAGAGACCCTCAGAAGCCCCATGTCTATACCCTGTCGTTGCGCACAGGAGGAGCGCTGTACAATCTCCCCCCTCACCATTGATCTTTGCCAAGTTCTGTGGGCGTGGCCAGCTAGGCCATGGTTACTCCACTGCCCTCACCAAGAAGGCTATATTTACATACCAGCAGGGGGAGCCCATGGTCTGTTCCTTTGAGATGATAGGGCTAAATTTTCCCTGACTTTCTGGTTGCCTCACTGGGCTGGGACAGCCTGGACAACTGTGAACTGTGAGTAATGCATTATTTTTATGCATTAAATTGTGATTTATGACACCAGCTTTGCGCTGTGTTCCTTCCCAAACCCTCCTTAGAGCTCATCTTGGTTTGCTGTCAGTGCGCTGTGCGTCGAGCTGTGTCTGTTTCTGCCGCACAGGCCCAGCTCACCTTTTACACGCTCGACAGATCTTCCTCATTACTGAGTACCAGACAGCGTCTTTGCCGAGACAGTGCTGATTTTGCTTACTGAACAAAGTAATAACACCATATCCTACAGCTCGCTGTCTGGCGTACGCTTCTCATCTCAGGCCGGCCCACATGGTCTGAAGCTTCCCTAGCTCACCTTTTCTCCTTTTATCCCACTGGCTCCATCCTTTCCGGGAGGACCCTAGAGAGAGGCAGAAGAGATTTCCTGATGTAGCGACTACAAAAGTACTTCCTTAGAGGAGGAGTGCAGGAGGCAGTAGGTACGCACGGGGTCCCCTCTGTGTCCGTCCTCTCCGTCCTGTCCTGGGGAGCCAGAGTCTCCTTTTTCTCCCTGCAGAAGGACACACAAGCAGACGTGGTGGTGGGCTTGGGGACTGATTAAGGCTGACTTCACACAGAACAACACAGAGGGGTTCACCAAATAAAACGTCATGGCCCGACACACAAATCTTCTCACGGATTGACAGTCGTGGCTGTACAATTAAGGGACACGGCAAAGAGCCTCGCCCCCCCACTGAGCCTCAGCCACTCTGTCTTCCATGACTGGCCCACTGACATGCTTTCCCCTGGCACTACTGGATGATCTGCTGCATCTGCACTTGGACTTAGTTCCAATGAGGTTCCCCTTGAATTATTTATGCGACTAGCGTTTCTGATGTCAGGCTCTAAGGAGTGTTCTGTATGGTTCCTGTCTCGCCCTTGTTACTCGTCACGCATGGGATGCTCAGCCTAGCGGTACCTGTACCCAGGCTGGCTCCCTGACAGCTGTATGTCTGTGATGGATGACCAGCCTTATTCCTATGGTTCTTTAGACAGAAGCATTTGCTAAACAAAAGTAATTGCGAACGAAAGGACACATTAATTCTATGTTTAGCACAGGTACAGTCACTGATAGATGGATGCGTTAAACTGTAATGTGCGCCATTCCTCTATCTGCGCACCATCGATGTGAAGCATTTCTGCTAACTCTGAAAACCATTAGAGGACCAATTAGCTTCCGCTAAATTTAGTTCTGCCAACAATTTTTCACAGGTAAAGTAAATAAAGTTTAATGTTCAAAATCTTAAAGTCATACATATTTGTTCTGTCCTGTTGTGAGTGTGTCTGCAACAGTCTGGCACACTGCTGGCTGACTACATGTGATTGGTCGATACCAAGTGTGATCATACTACATGTGATTGGTCGATATCAAGTGTGATCATACTACATGTGATTGGTCGATATCAAGTGTGATCATACTACATGTGATTGGTCGATAACTTATCCTATTTACTGTAGTCTGCGCTAAATGTAAGTGAATGAAAAAGTCAATTTAAACTGGGGCACGCTGAACTAAACAGAGAACTGGGGCCCATATCATGAAGCTGGATTTCTTGTTTAGTCGCATAACGTCAAATTTCAGGCAACCTAGTTAAAATCTCGCAAAGGGAATATCAGTGAAAGGAAATGTATTCAGGAGACTGTCCTCAATATTCCCAGGCAAATCACCCCAGCCTTGCGAAACTAAATTGCTAAACAGAGTATCATTTTAGCTCTCTGGGTGGGCTTTTAAGGGTTTCAGAGCCCAAAACCAAATTCGTGTAATATAGGTTAGCAGTTATCGTTAGCTTCCGTTAGCTACCACATGGGGGCTCTCCAGCTCAGAAGAGGGAGAGAGGAGGCGAGAAGCGGTGCAGACCCGACAGAAAGCACCCTGATGGAGGCCACCGGGGCGCGGGGCCAGCCCGCCGTACGCCAGCGCATTTAAATGCAAATCAGGCAAGTGCCACAGGCACACTACAACACGCACAAGCAGTCTGAAGCCTTCTTTTGGGTTTGAAATGGCTGACAGCTAACTCACCATCAAATCTCTCCAAAGAAATGAGAGAATGTGGATAATTAGGTGGTTTCGATTCAAAGGCAGCCCTGGGGTGGGGGGGGGGGGGCAAGTTTCACCGTGGCTGTGAAAGACCGTTTGGGACGGGTGCTTCGGGGCTTCGGACACTTATCAGCCGGGCCCTCTCTCTCTGTCCCCGCAGAGGCCGGGGTGTTGGGGACAGGCCTAGCATTCGGTGTGACGGGACCCAGGCCCACCTTCGGGCTAATGAGGAATGTAAACATGTCCTTGTGATGGAGGCCAGTACATCACTTTTATTTAAAGACTCCCTAAACACGGCGCCTTGCCAGCATGTCTGCGGCATGCACCAGGACAACACGGGCCGCACTCTGCCTGTTATCACCGAGTGATGAAAACATCACACTCAGAAATAACAATAAAGGAGAAGAAATGGAACAGAGAGATGGCTCCTCACAGAGCATATGAGGATTCCCCAGTGTGCTTCAGCGTGATGCCTTCTGTCATGATTGATTCACGTAGGCGGGACACATTTTCGAACCTACGGGGAACCTTTCTTGACAGCCAAGCTCATTCTGGTCAGAGACCTGCATCCAATCTTTAGAAGATCAGGAGAACCTTCACTGGCCAGTCAACCTGCAGAGCTGAATGACTATACGCTATAGAAACAGCAAAGTTCACTTTCATTGGCCAGCAACCTGCAGAGCTGAATGACTATACGCTAGAGAAACAGCAAAGTCCACTTTCATTGGCCAACAACCTGCAGAGCTGAATGACTATACGCTAGAGAAACAGCAAAGTCCACTTTCATTGAATGAGGCCAAATCCTTCTAAATGTATCAAAACTAGCCCTCATTTAAAATATAGATTTAAAGCCTTCAGCAATCTTATCAAAACGTACAATAATTTCTATAAAACATGAAGCTAGCTCATGTTGAGTGACTAGGATAATTACAACTGACTGGGATTATTCTTGTTTAAAGCCTTGTCTAAATTATATCTAATGACTGTATTATGGGCATTTCAGAAATGCCTTTGCACTGGCGCCCCCATTACAAACCCTCATCTTTCTTGGTAAGTATAATGAAACAGAGCTGAGTTTCTCCTACAGACATGTGACCGGTCAGTTTGGGCAAAAGCATCACTATCATGCGCAAACTGGCCTCCAGCCGAGACAGACCATCTATTCTCAGGCACAGGAAGTGACCTCATTACTGGGAAATCGCTGCCTGACTTCCTGCTACTCCAACGCTGCCGCCGCAGCTTGGGCAGCCCCCGTCTTTACATCGCGGCACCTACAGCGCCCTCCTACACGCACGCCCACCTATCAGCAATCAAACAAACCTGCCATTCTCTGGCTGACTGACCTGTGTCACACACAAATCTTACAGTAATGAAGCTGACCCACGTGACTTTATGGAGCTGGCTGCCGGCGCCCTTAAAGGGATGGTGCTTGCAGGGATGCCGCGACTCTTTAATAAGCTCCTTTCAGACAGGCGCCCTCTAATTATGTCAGCTGGAATCTTTTCTTTCTTCCTAGCAGTAAAACACCCACTTTGCCTTTAAATGTTAGCTGGTTTCGTCAATTACACCTCCAGACCACACAGCATATTAACATTACAATTACAGTAATTTAAAACGTGAGCGCCTGACAAAGGCTGAGCTTAATTACCTAATTACACTGTGGTCATTTAAGCACCCCCCCCACCCCCAGCCCTATGGTCAGCCGTCCTAAAGTTCCTCACCATTGTTTCCTATTCATTTACTGCATTCTGGCTGATTGTCTTCTGGAAAATTGCAGACTTTTGACAGAGGTGAGCAGCAGGGAGCGGCACCGGCCACATACCCAGAGCTAACACTGACACTGACACTGACACTGACACTGAGCGACACAGCGGCTTCCGGGCCATGACACTGCAGGAGCCACGGGGGTGTGACCCCGGAGCAGCAAACCAGGGACAGTGACCTCTTTGCCAACCCCTTCACTTCTCACTTCTGGAGAGCTGGGGCCCCCGGGGCTTTGTGGGGATTGCCAGTGTTTAGGGACATAATGACTGCATGGCAGGCAGAGGGAGGGCTGTGGCACGAGAGGGACAGGGCCACAGGGTCCACATGTGGCGCCCACGTGCACACACACACACACACTCACACAGACACACACACACACACACTCACACACACACACACTCACACAGACACACACACACACACACACACACACACACACACACACACACACACACACACACACACACACACACACACACACA
>JAODKM010000058.1:1987844-2000949 GCA_026780845.1 Petrocephalus sullivani | reverse complement strand
GAGAAAGTGTCACATAATAACAGGAAAGTAGAGAGTGGGTCCCCAGGAACCCGCCCCCACCCCCCCACACACCCACAGACCATTCCAAATAAATGCCCCCTTGATTTATTCACTCGGAAATAGCATCAGATAAAGTAGATTTTAAAAGCCTGTTTGTTCTGCTTCAATCTAGTGCTAAGATGAGGATGAAACACTCGGCTTGTGCTGTCTTCCCGGGGATCTGGAAAGCGTCAGTGCCGTGTTGCACAGAGTCAGCCCTTCCAGGTCTCGGCTGCTGTGTAAGCTCGACACACTTCTCTTAATGACCCCTGGGATCTCACACCCTTTTCCACTGTGGCCTCTCACATCACACTTCCATAAAGCCAGAAAGAGGTACAGAAAAAGAGACAGAGAGACAGACAGACAGAGAGAGCGAGAGAGAAAGAGAGACACAGACAGAGATACAGAGACAGAAGGACATAGAGAGAGACAGAGAGACAGACAGACAGCAAGAGAGAGAGACAGAGACAAAGACACAGAAAGAGATAGAGACAGAGGGACATAGAGAGAGACAGTGAGAGAGACAGGTGGACAGAGAGAGAGACAGAGACAGAGAGACAGAGAATGACAGAGAGACTAATGATGACTATTGTAATGCATTGCTCTCTGGCCTCCCGTCCAAACTTCTCAAGAGACTACAGTATGTGCAGAACTCTGCTGCCCGTTTACTAACATATACGAGAAGATCCACCCATATCACTCCTGTTCTTCATGATTTACATTGGTTGGCTGTCACTTACAGAATCAAATATAAAATGTTACTAATTACCTATAAAGCTCTCTATGGACTTGCCTCACTATCTGGCTGACCTTCTTTCATGTTACACTCCAGCACTTCAGTTCCAACCTCTTTACTGTTCCTAAATTCAGATTATCCTCTATGGGTGGCAGGGCTTTCTGTGTGACTGCACCTAAACTCCTACACTACACTACAACACCTAAACTGGAATACACTTCCTCACAGTCTGTGAGAGATACGGTCTATTAACATTTTCAAATATCAATTAAAAGCTCAGTTATTCTGTGAATGCTATAACATAGCTACTGGTACATACCATTCTCGGTGTCGTTGTTTTGTTGAGGCTGTATGCACATTGCTTTATTTTCTTTTTGTATTATTGTTTGCATTGTAAAGCGTCCTTGAGTATGAGAAAGGCGCAATATAAATAAAACTTATTTCTATTATTGTTATAGACAGACAGAGACAGAGAGAGACAGGGAGAGAGACAGAGACAGACAGGGGGAGAGACCATGAGAGACAGACGGGGAGACACCATGAGAGATGGATGGGGAGAGACCATGAGAGACAGACGGGGAGACACCATGAGAGATGGACGGGGAGAGACCATGAGAGACAGACAGGGGGAGAGACCATGAGAGAGAGACGGGGAGACACCATGAGAGACAGACAGGGAGAGATAACGAGAGACAGACAGGGGGAGAGGCCATGAGAGACAAACGGGGAGACACCATGAGAGATGGACGGGGAGAGACCATGAGAGACAGACAGGGGGAGAGACCATGAGAGACAGATGGGGGAAAAGACCATTAGAGATAGATGAGGAGAGATCATGAGAGACAGACAGCGAGAGAGACCATGAGAGACAGACGAGGAGAGACCATGAGAGACAGACAGGGGGAGAGACCATGAGAGACAGACGGGGAGAGACCATGAGAGACAGACAGCGAGAGAGACCATGAGAGACAGACGGGGAGAGACCATGAGAGAAAGACAGGGGGAGAGACCATGAGAGGCAGATGGGAGGAGAGACCATGAGAGACAGACGGGGGAGAGAGTCAGAGGGAGACGGAGTAGGATAAAGTGATTCTAACTGCCACTGTCTGTTAAAATGTATGTATGTCAACAGAGGTGCTTATGAGTGAGTAAATAAATTCACTCAGCCCACGGGTAAATATTAGAGTATGAGAAGTGGCTTCTTCTCCGGCTGTTATTATTAAATATCAGGAGAGGAGAGGAGGGGATAGAGAAGAGGAGAAGACAGGCAGAGCCACACATATGCCAGTAAGAGTGGCAGTTCCATTTGCTGGGACGCTGCAGTAAACCCGGCAGTTGGGCCGATCTGATGGGACAGCATGGTAAGTAGTCCACCTCCTCCCTGTGTCTTAGCCTGCCCGTGGCTCCTCCACCTCCCTGCAACTCCACCACCTCCCTGTGACTCTGCCACCTTCCCGCGACTCTGCCGCCTCCCTGTGACTCTGCCACCTTCCCGCGACTCTGCCGCCTCCCTGTGACTCTGCCACCTTCCCGCGATTCTGCCGCCTCCCTGTGACTCTGCCACCTTCCCGCGATTCTGCCGCCTCCCTGTGACTCTGCCACCTTCCCGCGATTCTGCCGCCTCCCTGTGACTCGGCCTGCCCGTGGCTCCTCCACCTCCCTGTGACTCTGCCACCTTCCCGCGACTCTGTCGCCTCCCTGTGACTCGGCATGCCCGCGACTCCTCCACCTCCCTACGACTCTGCCACCTCCCTGTGACTCGGCCTGCCTGTGGCTCCTCCACCTCCCTGCGACTCTGCCGCCTCCCTGTGACTCGGCCTCCCTGTGACTCTGCCACCTCCCTACGACTCTGCCACCTCCCTGTGACTCGGCCTGCCTGTGACTCCACCACCTCCCTGCAACTTCGCTGCCTTCCCGCGACTCTGTCGCCTCCTTGTGACTCGGCCTCCCCGCGACTCCGCCTCCCACCGGCTGCCTGTAATATCCACGTGCAGCTCCGGCTCGCACAGCGAGATTTGTTCCAGCAGCCTGCCAGGGGTTAAGCGCAGTGCCTGACAGTGACAGGCAGATGGCAGCGAGGCTGACGGCGCTTTGGAGCGCGCTCACACGCAGCTTAGCCTTTATTTATTTATATCACATATTGTGCATTTTATCTGCCCAATTTCTAAACATTTGAAAAAGACGGCTGGCATTCCGGCTGGCAAAGCCCTCCCGCGGTTTGCCAAGTGCTCCGCTTACTGGTGTGGGGCCACGCAGTTCATGAATCCCACCACTAGGTGGGGACCAGGGCTTAACTTTGAACAGTTTTGCTCCCAGCGAGGCCGATCGGCGGGTGGGGACCCTGCTGATATTAACGAAACAGGAGGCGTCCTTGCTGCATGTGTGATGCGGGTCAGGGTTCCTTGCTCGTTTAGACTCATGGGAAATCAGTTTGGGAGAGTGTGTGCTGTGCAGCTGCACAAAAAAACTGCCATAGCATTTCTGAAACGATTCATTTCTGTTGCGAGCGATTTGCGTTGGTCACACAAGGTCACTCCTCAGGATTCAGGCTGAAAACATTTAGGCAAACATACTGCTCAATCTAAGAACATGTAAGGAGGCATGTCAGTGGGCTGCTGGCGAGTCTGACCCCTGCGCTTTCGGTCCCTCTCGGTCTCTGTTCAGAAAGACAGCTTGAGCTGTGACAGACCTTCCCATAGATTAATAAGCGGCAGGAAGCTGCACTCTAATGGAGCGCTGTAAGATCAGCGTTTTTATTGGGCGAAAATGAGTCGGCACTGAGCTCCATTTTGCTGTTTGCTTTTCGGCGTGAACATGTAGCACGTGACTGATAACCCTGGCTATCTTTCAAGTGCACATTGGGTCTGCAATCGGGCCAGTTAGGCTTACGGATCTCGCTGCGGTCCCGTGTCGGACAGCCGACCGGGGGCACCGACACTAATCTGTCCGCCCTCTGCTCTGGCCACCATAGGGGTGACGAAGTGGCCCGCCGGGGTAGAGGGGGCCCCCGCATGCCACAGCCCAGCTAACCACAGGCTGGAGCCGCAGCGACAGGCGCGGGGGAGAGGGACCGCTAATGAAACTGTGTCGCCTGTAAATCGGCAGGGAGCTAACATCAGGCAGTAAAAGGTCAGCTGTCCATGCGTCTGAGCCGATAGCCGCTGCTCGGCTGTCACTGATCCGCACGCCTTCTCCCAGGGAGGTGCCATTCCTGCTCAGATCACTTCCTGTACCCTGCGAGCCTCTCCAGTTTGAACATCTACAGAAATGGATGGTAGGAAGCTGATCTGGGGGATGGGGCAACATAAATCAGGAATGCCGAGGCCTCCGTGGGCGCTCTGACTGACCGGACGAAAGGTCCCAGTGGGGGGGGGGGGCACGCACATACGGATCATGGGGGTAATAAATAAAAATTATACAAGCGTTGTTGTTCCCAGAAGCGGCTCGGGCCAAACGGAACAGCATGCCTGCGGGCTGGGGCCCGTCTCTGTGACACGTCCGGGCCCCCAGACCATCTTTGGCAAGGTGGGGGACCCGCTGCTTCAAGGCTTCAGCCTGGAGGTCAGCTGTCAAGGGGCCCGAGTCACGGAGACACATCCAACAGTCTGCCCCCTCCCCCCCACCCCCGGTATCATGGTATCGTCATCCTGGTGACACCGAGAGGCAGGGGGCCCAACGAGGACTGCTGTCATTTGACGGGAGCCTTATGAGCCGGCAGGATGCTCCCCTGAGGTGACTTCATGCACCTGATGGCTCTGGAGGCCGGCCGGCAGGCCGCTGAGGGGCCAGGAAGTGGGGGCTGTATTCCAGAACAACCTTGCAGCCGTCACGGCACATGTCTGGAGGTGGGGTGACATATGGCCACATGGCCCGGACACTGAGCTTACCAGACACCTGTCACTGGGCCACTGTGTCGCCACGAGCAGGAAGTGGACGACCGTAAGCAGTGGCCCGTGTGGGCGGCTCGTGTGTGCCGAAGACGAGGCGTACCGGGCCTCCATGGGGGCCCGAGGGATGCTGCCAGATAAAGGCCAGTTATAGAGATATATCGTGTCCTTAAGTTTAATTCATTTGGCACTCAGAGAAAACACAACCTAATTCAGCAATAATACATCAAAATTACAGATTTTACATTCTGTGTTTAGAGTGATTTTCTCACCAATATGGTATGTAGATTTGAAGCCCCGTTCCACTCCTTAGCGGCTATTAGGCGCTATAATGGCTGTTTGTTTCTCTCTTCCTAGCGGAGGGTGTCCCTCAAACAGCTGGGAGATCTTCCCACCATGAGAAAATTGCTTCGAGCCCAACAACTGGCCTGCTTGTTTACACAGTAAGTCCACTCAGGTTACACCCTCCCGGTTAAAATCGAGCGATTCCTGCTCCCATGCCGATGTCACCAGCAGCAAGCTACAGCCGCACGCACGCGCTAAGAGGTCTTAGCCTGCGGATAGCTTTAAGGGCATACTGCAATAAAGAGCCATCATTTACTGTAAGCTAGCCCTGACCTTGGAGACAGTGGCCATTCCTCTGGTAGAGAATAGCTGTGCTGTTACCCATGATCACACAGCACGTGTGAGGCCTACCTCTCGTGCTGCAGACCTTCGCAGCCATCTGAAGGCCACCTTCTGTTCTTGCTGCAGTTCTCTCCTTCATCGCTGTTCTAAAAACCTTTAGTATGGTTGCCTGAATTAATCAGTAAAACAGATTAGCAAAGCGCTACATGTTTCCTTTCAGCCATATATGCTGTGAATACAGCTGGCCGCAGGACCCATAAACATCACAGGGTCACGTTCCAGACCCAGGGGGGCGCTATAGCCGTGGCAGCCATGTGGCCTGCGAATGGCCGGCGCCTTCGTCTTGGCCATTCCTCACAGGAGTCCACCGGGCCTTGGATTCAGCGCATGGGGCCAGGCCAGGCCTTTCAGCGACAGATGGCGTGTGATCCGTTGTCTTTGCAGACAAACGAGGCCTTGCTCGTAATGAACCTTCCTACGGGCATCGCTAAGCCGGCCACGACAGGCCAGGAGCAGGTGACTGGCAACCGTGAGAACACATATGACTGGTGTTCACCCGCAGGCCGCGGGCCAGCGGCCACGTCGCTATGGTGAACCGGGGTAAATCCATCTTGGGCCTCAGCCTTCATTGCTAGCGGGATTTTACAGGTTTAATGCACTAATGTACGAGTACCACAGTGCCAACAGAACACAGATGAAACAACGGTCAGTTACCCTGACACACTGACTGGATTGTTGTTGGCAGGACTGGTGAATGTCACCATACTCAAGGGATTAAAAGTCAAACATAACTCTGGTTTAGAGGCAGTGACTTGGGGACTATGGCAAAAGGTGAGAGCACCCACTTTGATTGACTGACCTCCTCAGCCAATCAGCTCTCTCAGATTACTGCCAGGGAAACACACAGAGGATGCACATATCAGAAAGCAGACAGAATTGCGGGGGGAGGAAAATCACAAAAGCACAACGACAGCCTCAATTAAACTCAACGGTGAGCGGAAATAAATAGATGAACCAAACGGATGAGCCAAGCAGACGTTATTATTCAGTAAGTCCATCTTGTCTCGAAGAAAGAGGAATTAGAGACACACAGGCCTAGACCACGCTGATTAATCATATTAGTTGTTCTACTCTTGATGAACACTCGTTTGAAAAAGCTCCTCTATATCTTTGGCTAATTAAAGTCAGCAACAAGAACAGCAGCAGGATGGACGGCTTCCAGGTCACTGGGAAGACAGCAGATGTGTGAAAATCAGGAGAAATCTGTCAGTCCGACGTGATGTGGCGATAATCCAGTGCAGACTCTTCATACTTGTCTGTTTACTTTGTATTTGGCTGAACACAGGCAATTAGATGGTCCTTAACATTTTACCTCTTGACCCGAGGTGGTTGTCCAGTTGACAGAGATCTCAGTGGTATAAATGCAAGCTGCGGCCTTTGGAAATGTCATACGTGCAAGATAATTAGTGCCATTAATGGAGAACAGTCTGCCTGTGATGTATGATACAGTCCCCGGAGGTGCAGGAATACATACTACAGGCTGAATCTGGTCCAGTCAAACTCAGTATTGAATTTTCGGAAACCCATCGTCCTGGGTGCTCTCAGGTAGAAGATCGACGATGTGCCCCAGCCCACCCGCAGCTGATCTCCCCACTAATCAGGTGCTGATTCACCTTACGGCTCATTTTAATTTGGAGTCGAGCTTTTCCTCGGCGTGGAACCGGCCTCACGTCACGCGGTCAGACAGACGCTGTCTGTCGGCATTTATCCGCCTCTCTGAATGATATTCACAGGCTATTAGCGATGTTCCCAAACTGTCACAATCATCAATATCTCTGGCAGTTGGGAGGGTCTGACAATTAATAAGTCGACACTGACAGATTGTTAAGAGAGAAGGCGGGGCCGTGGGCTGCGTGGGGGTGCAGGGGTGCGTGGGGGGTGGGGGGTACGGCGGCAGAACAGCTATAAATGTGCAGGCTTTATAGCCGCACATTGTGACACCGTGATACTTCCTCTCGCATCGGTAACGGACGTACCAAAGATAGACATGCTGCACTATTCTCCACGAGCCGGATACCAGACAAAGCTCAGATCAAAGTCCGCCAGGGATAATCCCGGTGCAGAGGTGTTAATTGGGTTGGAGGCCTTTAAGTGGCCAGTCCTGGCCACGATGGACTCCCTCCACCACCCTTCGCACGGAAAACCGCATGTGACTACAGCACCTAAAAATACCTGAAACTTTACCGCGTTCGCAGCTATTAGGAAAGCGTCCAGCCATCAAAGACAGCATATAAATAGAAAGGGCCCTGCGCGTTCCCAAGGAGAACAACACGCTCCATGCGAGGCTCCGCCCCTGTAAGGCTCCACCTCCATTAAGGCCCCACCCCCCACGGCCCACTTCTGCTGTGTCTTGTATAGAGAGCATGCTGTTCCCACAGGGACCTTATAGACGGCCGGGGAACCTGAAGCGAGGCCTCTTCAGGGAGTAATCAGGGAGCCACATGTTCATTTGGCAAAATTCGTTTGCCTGTATTTGTTTGGCTGTGTTTGTTTGGCTGTTTGTTTGGAAATGTCTGCTGACTTTCATCTGCATTTACCTGAGCCTTCAAATATCAAAGCAAATACTCAAGCTCCATTCGAGCTGGATTAATAGCGATTATTAAAAACTTGTAAAAACAGAAGCTTGGCCGTCCTTTTTTTCCAAATGCGAGGCAACACGTCAAATGGCATTTCTTATCATTGAAGCAATCAGATGGCATGTTTATCCCCAGTTGAAAGCTGTACATCCTCAGAGTAGCTCACATGGTCCTAGTACCTTTTATTGCCACCAGGAGGCCAACCTGATTTAATTAAAGCCCCTAAGCTAGTGTCGGCAGACAGACCCCCAAAACTCTCCAAAAGTGGTACCTTCCTGCAGCTGTCCTACTGGAGCTCTCGACATGCCCTTGGCCAATCAGAACGTTCCTGTTATGGCAGCGCCCCCCCGGACACCTGCCAGCCCTGTTTTCCCAGGCGTGTCTCCTGTCTGCCCTCTCCACGTGTGTCGACAGGCGCCACGGAAACAGCACACCGCTCAGCGATGTCACTTTGCGGTGATACTGGGCATTTATGGCTTCAGAAGCCCCCCCCACTGTCTTTCCCATTTGCGCTGTCAGTCTTGCCCTGCTCTCAGGTGGCCTCAGCTCTTGGACCCGCAGAGCCAGCTGCTGGCCGCCCATCTCAGAGCCCTACGCGGCCCCCGCTCGCGGGGTCAGCCAGCCACCGGCCCGCCAGCAGGGTCATGCCGCCCGTCTGCCCGAGGGGTCGCACCACCCGGCTGCGGGGTCAGCCAACCCCCCGCCCGCCCATGTGGTCACGCTGCCCTCCCGCCAGCAGGGTCATGCCGCCTGTCTGCCCCCTCCAAACTTTACTCACTCTCTTGCCCTCCGAGCCCACAGCTCCAGGTTTCCCGGGTGACCCTGCGGGTCCCTGGTGGATGGTTGGAGATGGAGAGAACAAATTAGCGGGCTGGTGAGCGGGACTGGAACAGCAGCGTTCAGCGTGTAGAGCTGCAATTAAGCTACAGTTTAATTACAGCAGGGTAACAAAAAGGGGTTATGCAAGTTCATTGGTGCTCTTACCTGCAGGCCAGTGGCACCGGGCAGGCCCTGTGTGAGCCAGTGAGAATAGAGAGCAAATGTAAGAGTAAATGTGACACAGTGCGCCTCATTATGGCAGGAATGACACGGTGCAGGCACACAGAGTGGCAAAACACACATTTTCCCTCCACTGAAGTATACATTAAACAGTATGGCCAAAGGTATCTGGATATCAGCTTGTCCAACACCTCATTCTGAAACCGAGTATATTACTCTGCACTTGGCTGGCCAGTTGCTGCTATAATAGCCTCTGCTCTTGTGGGAAGACTTTCCATTAGATGCTGATGGGATCTGCTGCCATTTGGTACAGAGCTTGTGTGATCAGGCGCCTTCCTCTCGAAGCATTCGGAGTGCGGCCGAATGCTTCGAGACTGAACTTGCTCCCAAACGTTGTGACCTAAACAGTCACTTTGCTTGTGGTCAACCAGGGCATTTCTAGCAGGGCTGAAATGAACTGGCATGTTGGAAAGACAGCATCCTATGATGGTGCTTTGTGGAAAGTCACTAAGCTCTCATTCTGCGGCCAGCGTTTGTTGCAGGAGATTGCATGACTCTGTCCCTAATTATACGCCTATGTCAGCAATGGGTATGGCTCAGTTAGCCAATTCCTTAATTAATAGGAGGGTCCACATACTGTTGGCCATATAGTGTATATTAAACATCAATCAAAAAAGGTGCAAACGCAATGAATGTGCTCACTGCACTATGAAATAAGAAATAGTTATGACATGTCATTTTACCCCATAACTGTGTCGTTCAAGCTGCTTTTTATTTTGATCTAAATTAAATATAACATCACAACCGAATGACATACAGAAGCGAGATCCGGGAATAAAAAAGCACGACTTACAGGCTCGCCTTTGTCACCTCTGCTCACACTCTGGAAGAAAACATCAAACAGAATGATAAGACGCTACTGCACACATGTAACACCAGAGGAGTTTGCTCGAAAATCACCATTAAAGAAGGCCTTAGAATACCAAATGGAGACCCGTCAGCCAGTTAGAGGACAAGTAAACATGAATAAGTTACAGAGAAACAGCCTTTGGGTCAGAGGGTACCCAGGCTCCGCTGTGGTCTTACAGCTGTGCGTCTGAACATCCAGATAAACAGTGTAGCATTTCAGCCACTGGCCAATTAACGGGGCTCCGCTTTCGAATGGAAAATATTGATGACTTTTTATAGAAACCCGGACCAGAATAGGTGCCTGGAGCAAAGCCAGCCCAGGGTGTGGCTGTAAGACAAAATGTGAGGGCCCGGATTGTAAGGATGCTTCCCGTAAAGCGAACCCTGCAGCCATGTGCCGCAGCTCCCCGCCAGCGCGTGAGATGCTCCAGCTTGGGTATCACCAGCCACACATCGCGCTGTGAGGAATGTGAAGGACAAGGGAGACAAGTGGCTCGCTCTCACGCCACGGAAAAGGCGGCACCCTTCTGCTTATTCTTATAAAGGTATTATTAGAGCAGGGTACCAAGCTTCTGCCGCAGTGACAGGATCCCTGTGAGCTTCGCCAGGTGCACAGCTGGACATGAGCACAGCTGGGAGTCAGAGCACTCACACAACATGTGGAAAATCAAGTCAGTGTCTGCTTTCCTTTCTGTCCGATCTGGGAGAGCATCTCAGCATCAGATCCCGGGAAGTGATGAAAAGAGAGACCCCCCCTTCACGGAGAGCCAGGGTGCGGGGACTGGCCTTGCTGATCCTTGCTGGGGAAACACACCCGGCCTGGAGGTGGGCCGGTCCCTGCCCCAAGGCCTCCCCCGGCCAGCGACCCGTGCACAAGGCCAGCCGCCCCCCAATAAGTTCCTTCAGTAGAAAGTTTGGGTTCAGAAAGTGCAAAACCAGACCACGATTTTGTTTCAGCCAACCAGGTCAGTTCCAGAGTACTCAACTAGTTGATAGGAACAAAATCTTGGTCTGGACTGTACTTTCTGGAGCTGAACTCTCCACCTCTGCCTGAGTGCCTTTGGGTGGCCTGCTGATTTGCCCCCGCTGGCTTGAGTGGGGGTTTGAGGCAGGTGTGAGGAGGCACGCCCCCTGTGACGGCACGAGGCTATGTAACGCCATGGGAACTCTGCGCTGTGATTGGCTCACTCTCACTGGCATGGGGTGGGGCAGCGGGGGTCACGTAAAGCACACGTGATGTCAGAGATACTCACCGTGTTGTATGGTGGTCCGGGGGGGCCAACGTCTCCCTGTAGGACACACCGTCACATTCATTAACATCAGCACTGCAAGATTAACGCCCACAAGATGCTCGACTTTAAAGGCTTGTGGTTTTAGAGATCAAAGACGGTGCCAAAGATGCAGCACCCTGCATCACAGGGACCTCCCTGATCACATCCTTTCTGACGAAAGGGGCGTAGCTTGAAATGCTGTGCCCCCATGATAAAATGTTAAAATGCCCCCCTTGGGTTGGCACTTTCAGTCTGAGGAAATACAGGGCCCACGTGTGTGTAATTTACTCAGGGGGGGATCGCTCCTCCTTGTTCACAAAACTCAAAGGAATGATGACAGTGTAATTTCATACTGCAGGAATCCAGCAGATTTTTGGGCCATTCATAATCTGTGCATGAGGCATCTACAGGTATGTGTGGGGGGCAGTGAAGAACACTTATTTATTCTGTAATTATTATTTTTGTTATTATAGTTACACCACCCATACTTCTCCATAACCTCCTTCATTCCACCTTCACTACTCTACCTTCATTCAACACTTCACCTTAACTTCACCTTCATGCCAACTTAATTCCGCCTTCATTCTGCCTTAACTCCTTCATTCCGCCTTAACCCCACCTTCATTCCGCCTTAACCCCACCATCATTCCGCCTTAACTCCACCATCATTCCGCCTTAACCCCACCTTCATTCCGCCTTAACTCCACCATCATTCCGCCTTAACTCCACCATCATTCCGCCTTAACCCCACCATAATTCTGCCTTAACTCCACCATCATTCCGCCTTAACCCCACCATCATTCCGCCTTAACTCCACCTTTGCCACTCTCCCTTCTCGCACCACTCACCACTTCACCCTTTCACCTTCACCCCATCATCCTTAGGTGCATCTCTCATGGCTTTTCCACATCTGCAGCTTTTGTAAGGAATCAGCCTGAAGCATGAACTCTCCACACGATGGCGGAATTCACAGTCCAGGAAATGAATCGATTTCGTGACCTACCACTTGAGGCTAAACTGCATGATCGTGTCCTCTGAGGAGCCTGTGGGGGGGCGCAGCATGCCGAGGAGCTGTTCTTTACACGTGCGTGGGGGTGCACTGGAGTGTAAATG
This sequence comes from Petrocephalus sullivani, assembly GCA_026780845.1. NCBI lineage: Eukaryota > Metazoa > Chordata > Actinopteri > Osteoglossiformes > Mormyridae > Petrocephalus > Petrocephalus sullivani. The sequence continues at coordinate 1,988,732 of JAODKM010000058.1, read as the reverse complement.
CCATTGTGTAAGACCACAGCCCACTGCAGGCATCGCACAGCCGTTTTTAATGCAAAGTGTTCCTGAAAAGGTGTGATAAGACAGGAGCTTGCAGGAAAACAGAAAGCTCAGTAAAACCCCACTAGAGCAATGGTGCATTCCATCTGCCTTGGGATCCGAGTTTCAGTTGCCGAGATTACGTCACATCCGCTAAAAACTTGGGGAAAACGGAGTCAGATGTGTTCCATTTGCCACAGGAGCTAGAACTCGGGTTCAGGTTAAAGCTACTCTAACGTACCTACACCTTTTATCGGAATTTTTTGGCTTGAGTCGCAGATCCTGCGCACCTCTGGGTCGACTAGTCATTTGCTTGTAACATGGAACAAAAAATTCTTCAACATTGCCAGTAGATAAACGACACATAATGAGGCATTTCACGTATAACATGACCATATTTCACGTATAACATGACCGAGTTCTGAGGGCAAATGGAAGGCACCATAACTCACTACACCTACAGGGAGTAATCGCGGAGCTTGGCACAATTTACTGCATTCTGTTATATCTCATGAGCAGCACAGTAGCACTATGTTAAAAAGAAAAACAACATGAAAGCAGCAGTAAGTCGCCCAGGTGTCATGCCTGTTCTCAGAGACAGACACAAACGGAATGTATGGTTCGCTTCTAAACGATGAGCCATTGAGGCCTCCTGCCACCTCCTGCCATACCCTGCCACCTCCTGTCTCCTCCTGCTGCCTCCTGCCATACCCTGCCCCCTCCTGCCATACCCTGTCCCCTCCTGCCTCCTCCTGCCATACCCTGCCGCTGGCTGCTGTACCCTGCCTTCTCCTGCCATACCCTGCCTCCTCCTGCCATACCCTACCTCCTCCTGCCGCCTCCTGCCATACC
>JAODKM010000058.1:1948959-1963972 GCA_026780845.1 Petrocephalus sullivani | reverse complement strand
GAAAAGCCTTTAAATGCTGGTCTTTTAGGGACCATCCCGAGTTTCTGTGGTAATACAGCGCAGTGATGAGTAACCCTACTCAACCATGACAGAAAAGCCTTTAAATGCTGGTCTTTTTGGGACCATCCCATGTTTCTGTGGTAATACAGCGCAGTGATGAGTAACCCTACTCGGCCAGGACAGAAAAGCCTTTAAATGCTGGTCTTTTAGGGACTATCCTGGGTTTCTGTGGTAATACAGCGCAGTGATGAGTAACCCTGCTCAGCCGTGACCACAGAAAGCCACGGTTAACCGCGCTGGCTTGGTCTCAGCCATAAGCGTAGAGTCGTGAATGTCAGTCATATAATGCCAACCACGTAGCGCTGTCCTGTGAAATAAGACCTCCAGGATTACATTTCACAAACTCTTCAGCCTCCAAATAACCGCACCTCCACGGAATATAAAGCGCCTTTATCAGCCAGATCCCCTCTTAAAGCAGCAAGCGGTTTGCTAGCACGCCTGGTAAAACATTTATCCACCCTTTATTGGTGCTTTTTCTGCATTCATTCAGTCCTGCTACGGGATCCGACGCCTCAGAGCGAACCTCGTTAAATAAAACCCGTTTCGAGGCGCAGTCCTTAAGCAATCACGTGGTCGAACCCCGCACACACACACACACACACACACACACGCATCTCCGCACACACACATCTCCGCACACACACGCACTCAGCCACACGCCTTCTGAGAAACGAGCATGGAGATCAGCCAAATATTTCACCAATGTGTCCATCACCCTGCACTGGCCACGGATCCTTTGCCCCCCCCGTTAATTGTACCATGCGGGCGGCGACGCGTCGCTGCGGGAAAACAGACACTTGTTTCAAAGCAAACACCGCGCAGGACAAATCCCAGGCTTCTACACTGTCAAACATTTCACTTTGCAGCATCCGCGAATTAATTGTCCCGATTAATTAACTGGCCGCATCATCCGCCTCTGTTACACATTTTAATGTTTGCCTATTCTGACTTAAAAATGATTTCACCGTGACACGCACGCCTCCGCGGAGAGGCACCGCGCACACGCCGATCGGACGCGGGAAAAGTGAGCATGGTGTGTGTGCGGGAGCCCGGCGGCACACACTCACCAAGCACACGACTAACAGTTCCACAGCCTCGGTGGAGCACGTGTCTCAGCATTAACACCCCGAGAATAAGCAGCGGAGCAAAAGCAGCCCGGCTCACAGATACTTACATGCAAATAGAAAGTTTGCCGCAAGGCGCAAAGAGCCTAGAGGCGCAAAGCGCGCATACTGACGGGAGCTCTCCGGGCGCACTGGCAATAAAAAGTCCGGATGGGATCCGCTGCCCGATCGCTGTCCTTATTAGTCGCGCCGACTGACCCTCCCACTTACTCGCTGCTGGAGGACAGGCGGCATGCAGCCACGTCGGGATGGGGAGCGCGCATGCAGGCGGCAGACAGCCCCTGCACCTGGCATAAAAGTTACCCTGCGCTGGAGAAAAATGTCCAAGGGGACGGCAGGCAGAAGCCGGTCAATAAGCATGTGTGGCAGTGCTGTGCCTGCGGTTACTACCCTAAAGCCACGGGGACACACGGGAAAGGGGGCCGAGGAGCATCTTAAGGAAGGCGCTGCGCCTCCCCACTGCCCGCAAAGCGCCGAAATGCACCTTTGCTCGTGCTTTCTGTCAGTGCTCTAAGTGACTATTTTAGTCTTGCCCGACACAAATACCTCCACCGGACGTTTCGCAACTTCTTGGAATGGTGTGCATGAAAGTTGGACGGCGTGTAATGTCCCCAGTTCGCCCATCTTCATAAAGGTGTAAGCGCAAACTGGAAATCCACCGCGTTTCAAATACGTTTTTGAGGGAAATGTTCTTTTTTTTCCCTACGAAGCACGAGGTTTCTTCCAACTAAAAGCGCATCCTCCAGCGCATTGCGTTGTTATTTGTCACCAGTGTCTTAGTCTTAAGGATCGAGCCCTTGGCGGAGCCACTTCGAACGCCTAAATTGACTTTTACATTCAATATTCACCTTGATACATTACATCGGGGGACTTGCTATAGGGTCTTCAGATATACGTGGCTTAGCCCAGAGACCTAATCCGTCTAAGAGTTCTCTAAATGGGGGCATGGTTGTTAAAAACATCTGAGCTAAACAAATTCATTCACGTCTCGGGATCAATCTGCATGCTTTGCATCAAGAATTATGTAGGATCCGGACCACTTGAATTACGACTTTTTAATGTCCCGAACATTAAAATGTGATATCTTGTATACTGTTATGTCTAATTAAAACGCACGAATTCCTTGGCCATTTGCTCCTGCATACTGTAAGCATTCCTGGGGTCTGCTACAGCTGTGACTAAATGGGACTGACTTGGCTGGCAGCTTAGCATGCCTCGTCCGCCCAGCAGTGTTTATTTATTAATGTAATGTAAAATGCCCATCTCTATACTGATGGGGCCAGAATTCACAGTCAGGTTCACTGGCCAGGTATGTTCACACAATTTTTCTCCAGTTGTCAATGGCTCTCACAGATACAGCAGATACAGTGCATACACATCATATACGACTTGGTTGGTCCGTTGGACTCTCAGAATTCTGTACACCTGTGCCCCCCCCCCCCATATACCCCAGAATCCTGGTCATGTCGTTCTCAGCCTCCTCTGACCACCCTCTGGGTGTCCCGCTGTGCAGTCAGCGCCCCAGAGCTGTCCGGTGGGAAAGTAATAACATTATTGTAATCAAGGGCATTTCATAAATTTTATTTTGTACTTCAGTCCCATTTAGCATCGACTACACATAAAAAATGTACAAATAAATATGCAATCATAATTTTTTAGCTCCCCCTGAAGTAGCAGAAATAATATACTGGCCTTTTAAAGGTCTTCACACTTTTTATTAATATTGTTTTTGTGTTTCATAGTGTGTTTCTGTGGGCCCTTCTGACTGAAAAGAAAAGATTTTATTATTATTGTGTCCTAGGAAAAAAATAGAATTTAGAGACTTATAAAACAAAGGCTACACTGACCTGTCACTCAGTATTAATCTGTATATGTACCGGATACTCACACACACAATTATAATATATATGATAATTTACTGACTTTGTTTTTTGTCTGTACTCACTGGCAGCAGAGCAGAAGTTCTGCCTGCTGAACTTATGCTGTATGTTGTACTTACTGATGGTATGATGCATGTACTTCCTGACTGTATGCTTACATTGCTGCTCTTTGCCTGTTAATTTACACTGACTTGTAAGCCCCTCACCAATGGCATGGGAAAAGTTGCACAAGAAATTCTCTCCTTAAAAGTGACTCCTGTACCTGTGACTCCTGTACCAGTGACTCCTGTAGCAGTGTTTAGCTACCACTAGAGGGAGTCGACCAGCGTTAAGGTCATGGTGCAGTCCCATGCTGGGTCACAAATCTGCTTGGCCTTATGTTAGCTGGTCCATGGTCTGAGCTGCAAACACTGCTGCCAAAGGACTTAGTGAAATGCAGGTTAGCAAGCTGGGTCAGATGATTATGGCCAGGAGGATATGCGTGTATTCAGATCCCTTGAGTCAATACTTAGTAGAACCACCTTTCGCTGCAATCACAGCTGCAAGTCTTTTGGGGTATGTCTCTACCGGCTTTGCACATCTAGAGACTGAAATTTTTGCCCATTATTTTTTGCAAAATAGCTCAAGCTCAGTCAGATTGGATGAGGAGCGTCTGCGCGATTCTCAATGGGATTTAGGTCTGGACTTTGACTGGGCCATTCTAACACATGAATATACTTTGATCTAAACCATTCCATTGTAGCTCTGGCTGTATGTTTAGCATTGTTGCCCTGCTCGAAGGTGAACCTCCGCCCCAGTCTCAAACCTTTTGCAGCCTCTAACACTTCTTCTTCCAGTATTGCCCTGTATTTAGCTCCATCCATCTTCTCATCAACACTGACCAACTTACCTGTCCCTGCTGAAGAAAACCATCCATGCTGCCACCACCCTGTCTCACGGTGCATTCACTGTGATGTGCAGTGTTAGTTTTCTGCCAGAAAACTTTGGTTTCATCTGACTAGAGCACCTTCTGCCACGTTTGCCGTGTCCCCTACATGGCGTGTGGCAGACTCCTTATGGCTTTCTCTCAGCAATGGCTTTCTTCTTGCCACTCTTCCATAAAGGCCAGATCTGTGGAGTACATGACTAATAGTTGTCCTGTGGACAGATACTCCCATCTGAGCTGTGGATCTCTGCAGCTCCTTCAGAGTGACCATGGACTTCTTGGCTGCTTCTCTGATCAGTGTTCTCCTTGCCCAGCCTGTCAGTTTAGGTGGACGGCCATGTCTTGATAGGGTTGCAGTTGTGTTCCTTGGTCTTCATGATGCTGTTTGTTCACTATTGTTCTCTAACAAACCTCTGAGGCCTTTACAGAACAGCTGTATTTATACTGAGAATAAATTACACACAGGTGGACTCTGTGTACTAATTATATGACTTCTGAAGGCAATAGGTTGCACTGGATCTTATTTAGGAGTATCAGAGTACAGGGAGCTGAATACAAATGCATGCCACACTGTTCAGATTTTTATTTGCAAAAAAAATTAGAAAACAATATCATTTTCTTTCCACTTCACAATTACGCACCACTTTGTGTTGGTCTATCACATAAAATAAAATAATATTTAACCCAATAAAATACATTTAAGATTGTGGTTGTAACATGACAAAATGTGGAAAAGTTCAAGGCACTATAGGGAAAAACCAATGAGAAAATGCTGCTGCGTAGATTAGAACCAATGGGTAAATGCTGCTCTTAAAAAACGGAACCAATTAGAAAATGCTACAGCATATACTGTAACCCAACCAGTGAGTAAATGCAGCTGCATAGAGCTGCATCAATATGAGAATGCTGAGGTACAGAGGCAGGTTTCCATTACCAAGGTCAGCTACTGGAGCTTGCTATTGCTACACAATGTTCAGGAGTGTCATGGGCGTGTCAGTGCCATTCTGGAGCGCACGTTCTCTCTCCCTCTCTATCTCTCTCTCTCTTCCTTGTCTTTCGGTTCTCATGTTCATTTTTCATCCTGACCTGCTGCCAGACAAGCTTTATGCCCTCTGATGTTATCCCTGGTGATGTGGCTGCCAACCTCTTAGCGAAGAATCGCAGTGAATTTGTGCCTATAATGTGCACGATGTTCTGGTGTCCTGTCCAGGGAGGCCCATTTTTCACTCTCTAAAGGGCTCTGGATCAAACGCCATACATGGGTTGATGTTTAATTGCTCCCGTGTAGCCAGAGTGAATTCCACCTGTTTGTTTTCCTTCCTGTGTTCACTGTTGCTCTAGCGACCGATGCGATGCTCATCATCACTCCGTCACACCAGCCCATGCTGAGTGTGAAGAAGACCATATGTTGAGGCAGAAGACAGCAAGTGCACGAAGTTCTGCTTGGGTTTTAGTATGTACTTGAAGTAAAAATGAGGGCTTCCTTAATGTGCCCTTTATAAAGACAGAATGCTGACGCCCTGTGAGAACTGGGCTGTGCGCCTCAGAAGGTCAGCAGGTCAGCCGCCTGAGTGATGTCACTGGCCCTTAACCCCAGGGACTGGCTGCCCTGTTCTCCGATCCTCTCTGGTATGTCATTTTGGGTAAAAAAGCAACTAATAAATAAAAATAAAAAGTAAATATAAACAGACCACACTGATTGTGCTCAGACCACACCCCCAACTGTCTACACGTATCACTGAATCCCCTCAGACCACACCCCTAATTGTCTTTAGGCATCACTGAATCCCCACAGACCACACCCCTAACTGTCTATAGGCATCACTGAATCCCCTCAGACCACACCCCCAACTGTCTATATGTATCACTGAATCCCCTCAGACCACATCCCCAATTGTCTATATGTATCACTGAATCCCCTCAGACCACACCACTAACTGTCTATACGAATCACTGAGTCCCCACAGATCACACCCCCAACTGTCTATACATATCACTGAATCCCCTCAGACCACGCCCCTAACTGTCTATACGTATCACTGAATCCCCTCAGACAACACCCCTAACTGTCTATACATATCACTGAGTCCCCTCAGACCACACCCCCTCATGCTGTTTTATAAAATAATGGGGTGTTACTGTACAGAACTAAAGAACAGGATGAATTTTATTTTATTTTAAGAGATTAAAGGTTTGGCTTTGATTATGTCTGCCGAAATGGTCTTTCCATTTGTAGATGGCAGAGATATCAATTTCAGTTTCCAGTTCTGCACTAGGCCATTTTACACCATGAAATAAAGAAACTTATTTCTGTTTACTTTTTGCTGCAGCTAATGGCAGGATAGGGTGTTTAATCTGGCTTGTGGTGGACAGTCTATCTGTCTGTGGATCTATGCCCAGGGCTGCGTATTACCCTCTCAGAGTCAGCCTGCCGTTATGATTTTAATTGGCTTATGCCTCCATATCTTCTTTCCCACAGCTACGTTAATTAATTGGACAGGTTCAAGATGACTGTGTGCCTCGTAGATAATCTAGGCTTTGCCCTCTGGAAACTGAGGCCCATCTCATTACATTATGTGTAAGTTCTGTATTACCTGTATCATTCACAGTGTTATTAGCTTACAGAAACCTGGCACACAGACGGAGGATGGGGGGGGGGTGGGAGGGGACTGGGGGTCAGACAGGGCTCTTCTATTCCCAGAGTTAGCAGACCCAACTGCCTTCCAGCATTGGCATCTGAGCGGCTTGGAATTAGACAAAATACAAGACATTGATCCCAAATCTTCATCCAGGAAACTTGGAGAAATGCCAACGGAAAGTATTCTTAGCTCGTGCCGGAGGAGCGGTCATCTACGGGGGCATTAAGAATTCATCAGCAGTGCGATTAAAATGGCAGCATTTACGTCGTTCACTGAATCTCGGAAAACAAACAAAGGCTGTCCCTCCCGCATCCTGTTGGCTTCCCTGCCATTATGAGCCACTCGGCCGTAATCAAATGTCATTTTATTACTGCTATAATGAGACACTGGCTGTAATAAACACTGAATATCTCCTTCTTTTTACAATAAGCCTCTGCAGTTGGCCATTATTGAGCACATCAAAAGAGGTGCATCCGAAACCGGTGCTTACATGTCGCCGTGAGTGTGTTCGTGGGTAACGGTTTTATATATTTGTATACCCAGACTGTAAGATTATAAATTGGTTACGTATAATATAACTTACATTTATAGTCTGTCTAGGAGGACTGATATCACCAAAGCATCAAAGCTCTGCATGCAAAAGTGTACTCAGGCCATGCCTGGGCTAATGTCAAACAGGGAAACATGCTCACACCTGGGAGGGTGGGTAGGTTCTGGTAGATAGCTGAGTAGCCTATGCCCTAGCCTGATACGCACCGTCCAGAAAGGTGGCTATCAGCTCCAGGCAACGTGCTTACCTATGGCTACCTATGGCATAGATTCTATACAGAAGTATAAATCAGCCTTTAGGGCTCACAGCTAGAAGCGGTCTGAACCCTGCTCAATCTACTCAATCCTACTACTCGCTTTACACTCAGGCATCCACTGTTAGATGCTTTCTCAAGAAAGCATCTTCAAAACATCCTCTCCCTCCTCCTCTTCACAGACTGCTGGCCACCCATGGGGTCACCCAATCGCCCATAACATAGTTATACATACCACAAAACTGTTCCTTTCATCCATCCATCCGTCCATCCATCCATCCATCATCCACCCATCTTCTGTACAATTACCCAAACATAATGCAAAATGGAGAATCTGCTGCAGATGTTCATGAACCCCTACTGACCACAAAACAGCCCTCCCTGCCCGGCTTTCAGCCAGTCATTTGCCTGGCGGATTCAATCCCTCCACCAGAAGCCTCCCTGCTAAGAGATCAGTTTAATCTTAATGGGGTGGAGTAGTTGACTTGGAAATGCATTCCAAACATGGCCTTAAATAACTCAGAATGTTATAGTATTTCTGTATTTTATAGTATACTCTTTTTAAACATTTTAATTATATATTTTAGTTATAGCAAACACAAAACCTAATCGCAACGTCCCACTTGATTCTGCAGACGTCCAGCCAATCCGGAGTGCCGCCCACCATGCGTGATGACGCACGCAGCGTCGCGGAGCGCGCGCCATCTGACCTGCGATCGGCCGAAGCCCGCGTATCCCTCGCGCAGGCGCGCGCCGACGGCCGCCCGCCAAACCGACCCTAGATCGGCGCCGGAGGACGCGGCTCCGCCCCCGGACTTTGTTGCAGGAAGTGAACATGGCGTCTGCGGCGATGCTGTCCGAGTCGGTGCTGGGCTGGGCGATTTTCGCGCTTGTGCTTGTGGTAAGGCGGCCTGGCCGTCCTCTACTTCTCCGTCGTGCTCTCCTTCCCGCGGGCGCTGCGGGCTCCGCTCCGGCCGGCGGCCCACGTCGCTGCCGGCGGACATGGCGGCCAATGACGTCGGTCTGCGCCGACATGTACGGGGTGTGCGGCGGGATCTTTCCGCGGCCGGGTGCGGTCCGAGCGGACGCCGTTTGCGGGAGCATGTGGCGGCTCGTTAGGGGAACACGGATCGCTTGGGTGTGATGGGCACTTCGGGCTGTCGGCCCCTTTGCTGCGTCTCTGGCGGCTTCAGGTTCGCGGACAGGTTCTCCCTCAGGTTCTCGGACAGGTTCTCCCATGAGTATAGCAGCTCCACCCCCGCGTTTAAGCGTAATCTGGGTCTCGTCTCCAGTGCAGGTCATCTGCGGGACCCCATCTGACTGGTCCGTAAGCATCAGTAGTAGCCCTGGTCTTGGTCCTAAATGGGCTGGTCTGGCCCCAGTCTGGGGGTCTGTTATATTACATTGAAACTTGACCAAAATGAGTGACGCAAACGATTTGTAGCTGTGCCTCTAGCACTGGATGTTCGGTGGCCTGTGTTTGATTTCTGTGCCGTATCTCCCTGTCACAGAGGGATGTCCGCGTCGGCCGTGTTTGGCGCACTTGACTGCAATGCAGTTACTCCTGCCGTTTCTCAGTCTGGCTGCCTGATCAGCTCCCCGTCTCCACGACACAAAGGCTGCAAGTTACAACACACCTGCAGAGTTTAATTAAAGACCGGCCGCCGCCACGCTTCTGATTTTCAGCGTAACAAATAGATTATTGATCACTGTATATATATGCAGGATAACAGCAGCTGTGTATATATATGAAAATGCACTTTAACCTAGTGCCTTTTCAGTTTCCGATGTTCTGAATAAGAAAACAAATTCTGATTCACTTTGCGTGTTTATTATTGGTGTTAATGGTCTTTAATTGAATAAGGAGGATGTGTTTCTCTTTTCCTGGGATCACTCAGTACATCAGAGTGACAGGTGTCTAGGACGGCACTATCACTGGGGTCAGGGTTAGGGTTACCCTGTGCCATCTCTTAAAGCTATAGTCCATGTATCAAGGTGAGTACGGTTGTGTGACAGGTGACAGCCAATATGACTGACTGTCACCAGGTTACCCTGCCCCGTAAACTCGTCAGAGGACCAAAAACACATTCACTTTCCTCTTTTTGAAGTTGACTTTCTGTGCTTGTCTTGATAATTTTAAAGTTCATTTATGTTAGCTTAATTAGACGGAGTAAATTTAAAATAATTATGCGCAGCTGATAAATGCAACTGTGTGCTGATATTTTGACTTCCTTGAATGAACATTTCCTTGAATGATCATTCCAGTCAGTCTGTATTAGAATGTGCCGGAAAATGACTCAGGCTTCATCATGATCAGCTGGTGTGGAGTCTGGATGTTTATTCTGCTTGGTCATCATGCATACTGGCATAATGGCTGGATATTTGTGTTTGTCTCTTGTTCTTGTTGGGTTTCTGGTCCTTTCCAAGCACTGTTGTCCTGCTGCCTGACGTGTTTGCCTGAAATGTTCCACCCACGCCAGAGACCCACACTCTGCCCTTGATCACGCCTGCACTGCTCGGGGCAGACACGGGGTCAGACTCGACCCGTCGCTTGACCCCATGTTTCTGCAGTCTCAGGGCTGCGGTTGGCCCCTTTTGCAAATGGCAGCCCTGCTTTAGAGGTTCCGAGTTTGGCCATGTCCTCACAGCATGTGATGCGTCCCCCCTTCCTGCCCAGCATGGGACAGTGTCCCTGCTGTCCTTAATGGACTGAAAATGTGACGCACTGATCACTTTATTTCACTTTTATGTAAAAGTACAAATATTTCATTAAAACTGGCGAGATGTGTTTCCAAGCTGAGAATAGAATATTTATTCTTTACTGACCCCTGTGGAAAAAATATTTTTTTCTCCCAACCCCTTCTGACTCTCCCTGAGACACACCAACATATAATGTAGTGTTTTTGCTAGTAGCATTTCTCCAAGATTGCCTGCCAGTTGAAAATCTTTGCCGCCACAACAAAAAGTAAAATCTGTCCAAGCAACCATCTAACCCAATGCCAGTGTGGCATTCAGTTGGTTAACAGCAATTAATGGGCTATTTTATGTTGTCCTGTAGGAGACTCTCTTATAAAGCTCTAATAAAATGACTTTCCTTGGGTATTTCCCAGGAAAAACTGATGAGATAGGTAAACAGAGCAGGCACATACACGGTTTCGCACGGTTAAGTATAGCACTGGAATATTATTTATAACTATCATTGAGGAATAACTAGCCTATATTAACTGTGGGGAACCCACTGGGACATATTTGAACCTACCTTTTATTTCCATACATTCCTTACCTTGCATTGAACCCACTCTTCAAAGTAAAGTCAATTTTTAATTTTTTTTGCTTTACAGCTCTATGTACCATAAACGACCCAAAAACAAAAGTAAAATCTTTACTTTAATGAGTGGGTTCAACGTAAGGCGGTAGTAGGGCCATGTATGACCCCGTGGGTTCCCCAGGATTAATTCACATAATTATTAAGTGTTTGATTACCTCCATAGATAATGAGCATGCCATCACTAAACACATATGTGGAACAATGGTCTGACTCCCTGTCACATTGCCCCCAAAGTAAAACTCTTACTTCATAGGAAACGCTGTAGTTTTGAGGTGAGACCAAACTTGGCGCCAGTTCAGGGGCAATTGGGGGTTATGGGTCTTCCTTAAGGCACCAACAGTGGTATCAGTCTGCTGACATCTGGGATTTGAACTGGCAGCCTTCTGATCATGGGTACAGAGTGTGCTAACCCACTGAGGTACATGCTGTACTGTAACGACTTATCTCCTGACTGAGTTTCTCTCTGTAGTGTTTCCATAATTGTGATTTTCTGTTGAGAGGATCAGTAAGATCCATTGGATCCAACTTTGCCCTCCTGGTAGATTATAAAGTGTCTGTGTCCTTCACTGTTCCATTGTTTGTCAATGAATGAGTGTGCCTAAGCGGCCTCTCCTTGGCTCACTCTCCCCCTTGTCTGGCAGGCGATCTTGGCCTTCTGCTGGGTCTACATCCGGAGGTACCAGAGTCACCAGGAGAGCGAGGTGGTCTCCACCATCACGGCCATATGTGCGCTGGCCATCGCGCTCATCACATCTGCCCTGCTGCCGGTGGACATCTTCCTGGTGTCCTACATGAAGTATCCCAACGGGACGTATAAGGTAGGTGCCAGGGCTCTGCTTCCCAAAGAGAACGGCACAGAGCGCTGCTGTCACATTCTATGTCATCTTGTCTATGGCCATGTTATTCTTGTAAGTTACCTTTAACCTGATGTGAGGTCACTCCCCGTAACAGGCCTGCCCCCTGATTTATGACCAGAGCACACATTTTTCCCCCTTATTGACATGAAAGCTGTGTTATCACTTATACAGTTGGTGTTTTTCAGGCCAGCTCTTCTAAATCCAGCTGGTGACTCTGTTATCCTGGACATTGATACCCAGCTGGCTTATTCTGTGTCAGGTTTGGGGGAGGACAGTGCACCTTTCCTATTGTTCACGGAAACTGGGACACCATTGTTGTGTGGGGGTGTTTGTGCTGTAGACAGGTCACAGGAGAAAAACTCAGTCCTCTTGGTCGTGCCGGAGAAATTCAGCCTGCATTGGGGTTCTCTGACTGGGACCCTCTAATCTGGGCTCTTTGACTGACTGGGTGCCTTCGAGTGGGGCTCTGTGTGTTGGAGACCTCTGGATGGGAGTTTTGTAGCAGTTTACTAATGTAAGATGTCAGGGCCTCCTTGGGAATAGCCATGAGATTTGGCTGATTTGGCAGTGTCTGATGTCGCTGTTACTGCAATGACCACTGAAGGCCTGGAACCAGGAACTGCATACTTATTTATTTGAGGACATGTTGCGGTATTCCAAGAAAGTGTGTGTCTGCTTCACTTTTGGTGTCTCCACCTTTCACTGCACTCAAAAGTGAAAGAACTTATCTAGGTATGAGTAATGCACTCCCTCTAAGAGAGCCTTAAGGAATACTGTGCATTCCAGGTAACATTATCTGAAGATTTTATCATCAGCACCAATAATGTGGAACAACAAGCTGAGTTTGGGTGGAGTGAGATTCCGGGACTCTCATCTTCCTGTTCCAGGCCGTTTGATTATTTTTGGTCGGCCCAGAAAAGGTGATGTCATACCTGGTCCTATCCTCACTGTCCTTGTTCAGGGGGTATAGGTGGGTTTTTGTTAAGCTGAAGTATTTGTGCAACTGGGTCTTTTTCATTTACAAACTGGTAACTCAGACCTGTCTCAGGCTGTCTGTTTTTATTGCTTGCAGTTAGACAACGTGCTTCTGTCCCGCAGGTTAAATGATTTGATTTGTGGTCCTCATGCTGTTAAAGGGCGATCTCTCCTTTTTTTTGATGACATTTCGTTATCCAGAGCGATATTTCCGATTCCGCTCACATCTTTTAGTAGAACAGAAAGGTTGTTAACCTTTAGCTGCTGTTATCCTGTGTAAATACATTGTATTAGTCATTAAAATGTAGGCGACACATGCGAGTGAGAAACCGTCCAATCTGAGGTTGTGGCTGTGTCCCCCCCAGCTCCATTTAACTTTTACACGCCGTCGGACCCGTCCCCGAAAGCTGCACGGCGGCAGAGGAGTCCTGCATGATTTATAAGGGAAAATCGCTCGGCTTGGCAGCGCAGTCAGTGTCTCTGCTGGCATGGGGGCGACGTGGACGCCTGGCTGCCTTGCTGCTTATGATGGCAATACGCACAGGGACATTCAGCACATCCCCAGCACCATGCTGTCCAGGTCCGCGTCTGGCCCGGTACCCAACAACATTGAAATTGCTGGAGAATCGCATGAAGTGATACGGTGTTCAGTTATTTTTATCCCCGAAGCAGCTATCAGTTTATAGCCTTGAGTAATAAACAGCACCTTGGCGCTAATTGGTCCTGGGTTGGGCTCTGCCCTACGCTATGTGGAATTAGTACAACTGAGTGGTGGAGCTTATCACAAAGCCAGTGCCTCTGCTTTCTGATTGGCTGTGAGAATGTGTCAGTCACAGAATGTGTACATGTGCTTCTGTAGGAGTATCTCACGGTTCCTGGATCTGCATGTGGTCATTTATTAGTGACCTAACACCCTCTCCTCCACACCAAGTCACCATGGCACCACCATCAGAAGATGGGGTCCAGATAGGGCCTCCCTGGTGCTGGAGCCCATCCCCCTCTATCCAGTGAGGAAGGACCATCCCCGATGAGCTCAGCGCTGAGCGGGAGCCTCGCTGCATCGAGGGTGCTCCCCTCTTGCCCCGCTGGTCTCACTGAACCCGCTCTCTCTCCCTGCCTCTCGTTTCAGGAGTGGGCTGCCAGCAATGAAACCAGAGTGCAGATGGAGGACACGGTCCTGTATGGATACTACAGTAAGCGTCCGCTCTGGCCCTTTAGCGCTTTGCAGGAGTGGCTGGCAGCGTGTACAGATAGAAATCAGCTATCAGCACCATGTGGCTCATGCCCCACGCTGTAGGCCTTAGCTTATCTCCACTGTGGTGCCCGTGACCATACCTCCCTGTGAGTGTGCTGCTCCTGCTCAGCCCCATCAGACCTCTGATATGCCCGGTGCCCCTCCCTCTCTGCACTGAGCACACCCGACCTAACCCCGCCCTCCCTGCAGCCTGTTAGGGTGAGGGTCCTGTGTCTGTGATTGGAGGGTTGCTGGTTTGAATCCAAGGGTCTGCAGATGAAAGTGTCTGCTAAATAAATGAAAATTGGTGTACCTTTCTCGGCCTTGTGTGTGTGGCAGCGAGACTAAGGGTGTTCTGTTGGCGTCGTCCGCACTCAGCGAGCGCTTCCTGCGCTTGTCGTCAGTCAGGATGTGACGGGACGCGGCGTGAGTCTCCGTCCAGCAGGTGGCGATGGCGGTCCATCTGTCTGCACTCTGCTCGCACGCTGACAGGGACACTGCAAACGGCACAGTCTCCTACGATGCTCGTGTGACTGTGTAGATTAGAAGAAATCTGAGCTATCAGGCTGGAAATAAATGCATGCTGGAATTATTAAAGGATTTTTCATGGATTTATAAAATTTTTTGCATTAAAATATTGCAGTATGTACTGTTCATTTGTGGAATTTCCCTTATGAAGGATATAGTATTACAAAAATTTTTCTTTATTAGTTCAGCCTATTACGCTTGTGAATTTTCATTTATTAAAGTAGGTGTGGGGAAATTGTAGCCGGTCTTTTTACCACCAGTGAGTGTAAGCGGTAAGGGGTGCAAAGGCAGTGGTCATGGGCTTGTGCTGCCTGTCCTGGCCTCGGACGTGCTGATTGGCCGTGCCAGACGGGCACGGTTACAGCAGGTCACGCGCAGACACATTTGATAGCGTGGCGGCTGATGACACAGCAGCGCGTTGACGCCGTGGCTCGGATGACTTTTGCAGGCATCGTGGGAGAGTGCCTTTTCTTGTTGGCTGCTGGGCCCTGTTTACCGTCCTTGACAAATGTCTGCTAAAGCCGGCGCCGGTCTATGATGCCTGCCCCCCCCCCCCCCCCCCCCCCCCAAATAAACCCCTACCGCCAAAAAGGGGGCCCCCCCGCGCCGGGGGGGGGGGGGGGACCACATCGCAGGGCGAAGGGCCACCCCCCCACCACC
>JAODKM010000058.1:1934815-1944892 GCA_026780845.1 Petrocephalus sullivani | reverse complement strand
CGCGTTTTAGCTGTGCTCATAGTCAGAGTCCGTCAGTGAGCCAGTTCCCCGGGCAGGTCTGTGTGAGCCGGCAGATCGTAGGCTGTACCCACGGATCACACCCACGGTGTCTCGGTTCATGGGCCACACCCACGGTGTCTCGGTTCATAAGCGGTACCTCTTAACATCCAGAAGGAGCTCTTGTCTTGAGTGCTTTTTCCAGGCCAGGTATTTCATAAATTTGCAGAAATTGATAGTTGCCACATTCATTTGGAATCATAAAAGAAGTGAATAAATCAGTAAATACAGGGAAGTATGGGGTTCTGGATGGTTTATCTAGTGTGTCTGGTACTGTCACCCTGTGTGACTAGTTAGCTGACCTGATCCCAGCAGTCTGACGATAGTTAGTCATCGGTAACCGCTGCCTTCCCCTTTCAGGGCGTTTGTTCCACTGGACCCCCCCAGTCAGAATGCCACCCAGTGGGAGAAGGTGCAGTTCCTGTTCCAGGAGTTGGGAAGCAGCCGTGAGTCTCACCCTCCATTAAGCTCAGTGGGAAGGTGCAGCATGGAGTGGGCGGGAGCAGGGGGGTGTGGGGAGGAACTGCGGGAGCGGGGAAGAGCGTGGGGATGTGGGAGGAGCAGGGTGTGTAGGGAGGAGTTGCGGGAGTCGGGAGGAACGGGGGGGATGTGGGGAGGAGCAGGGGGTGTAGGGAGGATCTTCGGGAGTGGGGAGGAGCCTTGTTTCTGCTCATCCTGGGGGGTTAATTGAGCAGAGCCAGGCCCTCATTTGGCAGCTTCTGCTTCAGGGTGATTGCATGGGCAGGTCGGTCCCAACAGCGCTGTCATGTGTCACAGCTCCTATCCGGCCCCATCTCCACTCCCTCTGCCCCTCCAGGTGTTCCTGTAACCCAGAGCCTGTCTGTCAATGGGGGGGGGGGGTAGGGGGTGATGATCTACCCAACGCTACTCTGATATTTACAGCCCTGGCCGTCAGCTCCAGGCTCTCTTAAATCCTCCCGCTAACTAAAATCAAATCAGATGAATGATTTTCCTTGTTCCTGCCAGCCTGTGGGCGTCCATCATGCTGAAAGGGATGTAAGCGGTGCAGGAAATGCGACGGAGCATGCGGCCGCATGTCAGCTTTCCCACTGATATACTGAGCCATGCTTCCTGGAGGTTACGGGGCGCCGTACTCACAGCCTGAATAATGCGCTTTATACAATTCCTTGTTTACATGGATTACGGCACAGAGCGCCCCCTGCTGCCGCCTCGCTCCGCTGAGGCTGACCCGACTCCACCTCCCCAAGCCTCCCTGAGCAGACAGCCTTAGATAAGAGCCCCTTCATCACACTGTCACTTCAGTCTAAACGCCTTTTGCGGAATCCCCTGGATGTTTCTGCATGCTGACTGAGGGGCCGCAAACAGCCAGGTCTCTTTTTGATGCGCCTTCCTCACAAGAAGCTAAGAGGACAATCTCAGAGATGCTGAAAACTCCCAGCATGCATTTGTCTGTAGAGGGGAACAAATATAAACTAGCTTTAGGTGCTGGTGCCCTGGCACAGTCAAGGTTGATGTCATTTCATCTCTCCATGCTGGGAACTTGGCTCACTCATTGCTGCAGGTTGTGGGATTGAAGCCCCAGAAACCATGAATCTGCTCATGGCTCTCTCACTGCTGGCCTGAAGCTACATGCTATGGGATCGAGGCCTCAGAGTCCATGATACTGCACACAGTTCTCTCACTGCTGGCCTGAAGCAGCAGGTTGTGGGATCGAGGCCACAGAGACCATAAATCTCCACACAGCTCTCTCACTGTGGGGCTGAAGCAGCAGGTTGTGGGATCGAGGCCACAGAGACCATAAATCTCCACACAGCTCTCTCACTGCGGGGCTGAAGCAGCAGGTTGTGGGATCGAGGCCAGATAGACCATGAATCTACGCACGGCTTCCTCACTGCAGGGCCGAAGCTGTGGGTCATGGGATAGAGGCCCGAGACTGACGACCTGCTGCTCTCTCTCTTACCCCTGGGCAGCAGGAGTGGGGGGAAGGCAGAAGGCTCCTCTGGCCGGCCGGCATGGCCATCAGGGGAGGTGGGCAGCGTGTCTCTGTGAATCATCCTCAGCCTTCTTCTTTGCTGACAGATGACATGAATCTGTCGGCTTCCCCCCTCTTTCTCCTGGCGGCTGGGAGTCTTCCTCAATTACAGTGAAGTGACGGCACACCTGCGGGGGTCGGGTTTATGTCGGCGTGGGCCCCGGGGGGCCTGGGGGGAGGGGATCCGGAGACAGTGCCCCCGGTGAGCGTCTGCTCTCTGTTTGTCTCGCAGATGGTCTGGCCTCCATCTCATTCTCCATCAGCACCCTGACCCTCATCGGTATGCTGGCTGTGGTCACCTACACGGTGAGTATGCGGCAGAGC
This sequence comes from Petrocephalus sullivani, assembly GCA_026780845.1. Classification (NCBI taxonomy): domain Eukaryota; kingdom Metazoa; phylum Chordata; class Actinopteri; order Osteoglossiformes; family Mormyridae; genus Petrocephalus; species Petrocephalus sullivani. The sequence continues at coordinate 1,942,497 of JAODKM010000058.1, read as the reverse complement.
GGCCTGCGGGGGGCGTTGTGAACCTGGCTCTGTCTTCCCAAAAAGAGCTGAGGCCGCAGTAACACTTGTTAATGTCACCTGTCTGATCAGCAGGGGGCGCCGTGGGGCCATAATCTGACACGCTGTAAACCCCCCCCCCACACACACACTCTCTTCTTGGTGCTGCTGTGTAGCACACAGCTCAGGCGGCAGCGTGTATGGCGGCTGGCTGCCTGCAGGCTTCGTTAGCACCTTCCCCCTAACAAACCGCCATTCCAGCGGCCCTCGACTGAGCTGCGGTGTCTCCACCCCTCCTTTTCCGTGACGTTAGGCATTACAGGGTTTCGCTCTTCTTCAGTGTATTTACAGATGGGGGGTGGGGGGTTTGGCCATCACGCTCCGCTGTTACTGCACACCATTAAGCTAATGGAAGCTAAGTGACAGGCTCCGTATGCGCTGCTGTCGCTCCCCTAACTGCGGCTTAAATTATGGCGCGACCCTCTCTGAGGTGACCAGTCAGTCTTCATTCAGAGGCGGTGGACGGCGCTCCCCAGCTGCTCCTTAAGTAAATGCATGGCCAGCATTTAACTGGCTGCAGATTAATGTCCGTCCGCTGCAGAGGAGACATGCGGCCGTCACTTCTTCCGGGGAAGTTTAAGTCTTGCCTATTTATATTTGTCTGGATGGCTGTTTGGATCAGGCCTCCACGATGAAATCATGTATGATATGAAAAATAGCCCTTTCTGGCTGTAGTGCAGCGTCCTTGTGTGTGATGTTAAGCTGCTGCCTCTAGGGGTCGCCCTTGGGGACTCTCCCGGGGCTGGGGGTGCACAGCTGAAGGCTTCTCCCCCCGCTCCTGATGACTCTCGGCTCATTCGCGTATTTCACAGGCACTTATATCCAAAGATTGAGAGAAGCACAGTTAAGGGCCATGAAATCACTCTGCCAAGCCTCAGATTTGAACATGCAACCTTCTGGTTACAGGCACGACGTGCTAAAGCACAGTCTCCCTAGGTGTTAGTGGCTGTACGGGTGTGTGGGGTCCTGCTGAAACGGGATTTAAGCTCACTGAGGATCTGGTGCCACTCTGCGCCTGACTTTGTGGCCATATGTACCATAGCGTTCACCTGTGACCTACAGAGAACAGCCGTTTATTACTGCGACTCTGGAGAATTCCAGGGGCGTTTAACTCCCCAGGATGGACCTGCCCTTTTACCTTATGTATAGCTGTTTTTGGTCTCTCCTGGGGAAGGGCTAACATTCACTATTTACCCCTCACTCTAATGCTTTATTTACATTTTAATGAGCAACTTGATGGCATTTTGCAAGCTATGAAATAATTTTTGGGGGAAATTCCGGAACCCGGAAGCCCGGAGGAGAGGAAGTTGGAATCCTGTGCCGGGGTGTTCTCTGTGGAGTGATTCAGTTTGCTGGCGGTTTTTCCGCGGCTGTCTCCGGAGCAGTGACATCAGGTGTGCACTGTCATTTTGAATCTGAAGACATTAAATTAGCTTCATTTTGCTGTTCACAGACCTGTTATTTTTTTATTATAAGGAATGGCGGTGCAGCTGCTCAGGCCCCGGGTTCGAAGCCCCACCCCCTGCCAGTCTTGCCCCCCAGGTCCTGTGCTGCTTCAGAAGGCCCCCTTCCCCAGGGTTCGAGGCCGTTTGTCCCTGTATTTCTGACCTCTGTGCCATGAATGCCTGTCTGTTCAGCTGGACGTCTGGAGTCGCCTCTGTCATCTCATTTACTACACTGCAGGCATTGGCGGTGTTTTGGCATCAGGGGGGACAAGACCCCCTTTTAATGGCCCTGCTTGGTATTCAGGACAAGCCCTGGCCTAAAGAGCCCTGTGAGGCACCATGCAGGACTAATAATAGAGGTGCTGTGTGCGTGCCCCCGACTTTGGTAATAACACCCTCCCATTGTCTTTCAGATAAATGAATGAATCTGGATTTGTATAAACTGTAAAGTAAGGGCCCTGGAGCGACACCTTTTTTATTTATAAATTAAGAGTCGGCTTCTTACTCTGGGTGGGGTCCCATCGATCGCGAAACCTCCCACGGCCCGCTGTGCCAGCGTGCCCCATGGGCTTTTTCTGGGGGCCCGCATCGATCCAGTCTCACCCAAGTATCGGAGATGGTTCCTGTTTTTAATTAAAGTTCGCACATCTTGTGTCCCGGAGCCAGGCCACCCGGGGGGGGGGGCGCGGTTTTTACGACCTTAATGGAAATGAGTGCGATGTGTACAGACACATCTAATGAGCGGCTCGCCGACTCTGTTAGGGGCGGGGTGTCCGGCTAGCCTTCACCACCCCCCGCCCACCCCCATCAGGTGCTGGTTTGGAAACTGCTGGAAGCTTCTGTACCTCTGAGCTCCGGCCAAGTTCCTGCCACAAGGGGGCACTGTGAGGCTGTGAATGGCCCTCGGCAGCCAGCACCGCGGTCCGGCAGCACGTCTCCGCCATCCAAAATGGTCGTTGTGTGGCTATGCGCAGAGACACATCCACGGCAAATCGCTCATTACCGCAGCTAAATCTAGTCGAAAGGAGGAATTAGCCTGCAGGCAGACAGCTCGCATTCATAATGATGTTTTGTTATTTAATCTTGAGGTTTCCATAATCATGTGCATGTTCACTGTCGGCTGTGGGTGCGTGGGCGGCCCCTTGGCTGGCGTGCCCCTCTCACTCACCTCCTCGCCCACCCCAGGCGTACGGCATGTCCGTGCTCCCGCTCAACCTCATCAAAGGCACGCGCAGCATCGCCTACGAGCGTCTGGAGACCACGGAGGACATCGACGACATTGAGCAGCAGATCGAGAAGCTAAAGTCCAAGGTTGGTGTGGCCGCTTTCTGTGCTGAGCGTAGCGTCATTTGCTGCAGCAAAGGTTGATGGGGAAAACGCCACTGTTTTTTGGCCCATGACCCCGGGGATAATTGGATTGGCCCAGAGCTGTGAGCTCTCAAGCTCTCCGTGCGCCTTGTCCCCAGATCGCTGAGACCCCCCCCCCCCCTCCCTGGTAGACGCTCCCTGATTGGTACCTCTGTGCCCACACCCCCACCCGGCATGGCCATTCTCTGTCTGTATGCACAGCGTGTTCGGAATCTTGTACCACCCCCGCCTCATCATGTTGCCTCCCTCCCCCCCCACCCCAGTGTGAGGATGGGAGGCCCCTCTCGTCCAGGGACAGACGCAAGCTGCTGGACCTGGAGTCCAAGTTGAGGCTGCTCCAGCGTAGAGAGCGCCACCTGGAGATGGCAGAGAAGAACTGCTGCACGCGAGTGGGCAGCGCCCTCCGGCCCCTGAAGGTCAGATCCCTCTCCTTCCCACCGGCTAGGCATCTGCACATTCCCTAGGAATGAAGCAGGTTAATATAAGTCCCACACCTGACACTCACATTCATAATCCACCTCAAGACCTGAAGCCTGCCAGGTGGTGGCGCTGTTTCTGTTTATTATGATGGTGGGAAATGGCTTACATCTTCCCCGGAGGCATCTTTTGTGTGGGTGGAGGCAATGAAGGGCTGTTAACCCTAAACCACAAGGTTTAAGAGGAGGATCGTCAGCAGGGTAAGAATCTGCCATCCAATAGGGAGGCGGACTCCGCAGAATGTGACCTCCGTCGGCCGTGGCTAACCCTGACCCCAGTGCGTCACATCGGCAGCAGCCAGTCAGCTGTGAAACGCCCTGGAGATGGATGGGCTGGCGTTCAGCCTGAAGCATGTGTGTAATTCGTTAGTAATTAGTGACTGGTAGACTGATTAATGGCCTGTGAAAGTGCGCGCTTACGCATGTTAGCCATGGAGATGGAGACCGTGGAGGTTTCAGCCAGAAGGTGTTGCTTGTCATAGACCCCACAAAGGCGATGGCCTCGGCCTCCCGGGGGGTGTCAGCTCAGTACGCTCGGTATTTGAGGGACCAATTTTTTTTGGGCTCTTAGCTGAATCTCTCTCTGGCGCTCCCTTGTTACCACGATGTCTGGGAATGCCGGGAAATCATGACAGCATTTTAAAGCTGTGTGTTGTCATGTGGATTAGGAAATGTATTTCATCCTTTAAATCTCAATATGCGTCTGAAAGGGCAGAATCCGTAGACATTTATGATAGGGGTAGTTGGGAAGCCACTGTCTACCACTGTGACCTGGGTGCTGAGACGCAACGGCTCGCTCACGTCGGAGGACATTCGAGATGGACAGAAGGTCCAAGTGAGAATGAAGAGGCCCCAAATGGGAACCGGGGCCAGGTGGGCCCTTGACCATATGGGTGTGTCTGGATGGAGGACCGGGGCCAGGTGGGCCCTTGACCATATGGGTGTGTCTGGATGGAGGGCCGGGGCCAGGTACGCTGGGGCCAGGCACTCAGGTTACATTGAGGCCTGTCTCCATGTCACATTCCTGCTTGTCACCCGCTGCAGATCTTGTTGGGGATATTCTTCATCCTGGTGGCACTCCTGCTTGCCGTGGCCCTCTTCATTTCCAAGTAAGTCCCACTCCAAGTTGCCCTGCTCTCCACGCCGGTGTATCTCTCTCTCTCACAGGAAGCTTATGGAGCTTCTTGTTTGCTGCACACAGGGGTACAGCTCCATGTTGGAGTATACAGGGTTACAGCTTTATCCAGGAGTATACAGGGTTACAGCTTCAGCTGGGAGTATACAGGGTTACAGCTTCATTTAGGAGTATGCAGAGTAACAGCTTCATCTAGGAGTATGCAGGGTTGCTGCTTCATCTAGGAGTGAAGTGGTGCGGTTCCACATTGGAGTAACACAGGGGTATGGCTCTGTGTTGATGTTCCTCTTCTTGCAGTCTTGATAAAGCTCTTCACTCCGCTGGCATAAACTCCGGCTTCATCATCTTCGGCACCAATCTGACCAATCCCGTGAATGAGCTCCTGCTGGCTCTTCAGCCCGTAAGTTTGTCGGCCGCCGCTTGTTATATCCATATCCCTGCCTCCGTCTTACACGCGTCCCCTTAGGTAAAACACATTCTGCCTAAAGACAGACAGCTTGATATACTCTGTAAATCCTACAGGAAATTGCCGGCTTTCAGTAGCACAATACACACATTTAGACAGTTAAAAGATATTTTGACATTAATAGTAACTATAAATAATAGACAAGAAAAAATTGTAACAAAGTGAGGAAAATCTGGGAAAGTATTGCACAGAATTCTGTAGTAACGGCTCAGTAATAAACAGTATGTTATACAATAATAAATAGTATCACACAGAGATGGGTGTTCTGTGAATGTGCCGTACCGGATCGGGTCCGTACAGGAATGAAGGTTGTATTTCTTTCTCTGTTTAGCAAGACACACATTTTTTAAATGTGTTAATGGTTTATTTTGATCAAGTTTGACAACCACGAATCTTAGTCCACGAGGAGTGGGGCGCAGTACCTCAGACATGAAACCTCGAACCCAGAGCCGCAGCTAGGCACCTGTCCTGTGTGTCCATAGCCCAGTTCACACTAGTCTGTGCTTCCAGCTTAATATGAAGATGATTTTATGCCACAGCAGATGGAGCTAAAGTGGATGATTTAATGTACATTTAGACCTTGCTCACAGCACAATTAACCGCACAGAAGTGTTTTAACTAAACGTAATTCCTTATAGTTTACAATTCTAAGGGGGGAGGGGGCAGGAGAGATGCTCCAACCATTAAGTTTAAGTGGTTATTAGTTGAGAAACTGGAATGTCCTGAAATGAGAATTAACACTGTAACATGGCCTGTGATGTGCATTATCAGACTGTCTTTGTGGGGTGAGTCAAGCAGAAAGACCCCCTTGTACTTTGCTAATGTTCGACACGCACGTCAGACATGGCAGAGAGCTGCCAGTGAGATTCATGAATATTTCCCAGCTGCGATTGGGGCCCCGGGCCTGTTTGCAGCATGGCCCCGCACACCACCCTCCTCTCTCCCCTGCTGTGAGTGGATGAGTCATGCACACTGGGGCTTTAGGGCAGAGAGACGGCCAGGATACTCTGACTCCTCAATAGCTGTTCTCAAACTGGTGTTGACCACCACTCAAACCGCGTGGCCCCTCTGGTCAAACCGCGCATCTGTGTGTGGCCCCTCTGGTCAAACCGTGCGTCTGTGTGTGGCCCCTCTGGTCAGACCGTGCGTCTGTGTGTGGCCCCTCTGGTCAGACCACGCGTCTGTGTGTGGCCCCTCTGGTCAGACCACGCGTCTGTGTCTGGCCCCTCTGGTCATACTGCGTGTCTGTGTCTGGCTCGGGGGCCTTCAGGTTATAGCAGATATTCACCACAAATATTACAGAATCGCGTTCTTTATCTACGAGCTACAGAAGCAGCATGTTCTGCTGGCCAGCTAACTGTTCATTAAGGACATTGGTCCGGCTACATGGCACTTTTCAGGAGAATGATATCGTATCACAGAGGGTTTCAGAAGCTTCGAGGTGGCCGGCTGGGTAATTAGCACTCCGTCTGTCCGCTTGCTTGTGTATGCAGTCACAGTAGCCTCTAACGAGGATCAGGTCTGACTGCCTCGTTCTCATACCTGCATTCGGATCTCATCGTCAAATCATACTGGGGTAGCCACAGCCCCAGTGGGTTTCCTTACCAGTTAAATCATGCTGGGGTAGCCACAGCCCCAGTGGGTTTCCTTACCAGTTACATCATACTGGGGTAGCCACAGCCCCAGTGGGTTTCCTTACCAGTTAAATCATACTGGGGTAGCCACAGCCCCAGTGGGTTTCCTTACCAGTTAAATCATACTGGGGTAGCTACATGCCCGGTGGGTCTTGTTACCAATCTCTGCTCTGTTCTCTCTCGTGTAACATAGCAAAACTTCTCCCTCCCTCCCCCCATCTTGTAGGAACCATTAGAGCCGACCGGTGCTAGTGACTCAGAGGACAGGCCGCTTGGGTCCTACCGGGGGTGTACTAAGCTGTGTCTGTGACCTCTTTCAGGTGTTTCCATTGGATTACGTCCTGATCACAGTCATCACAATGTACTTTGTCTTCACCTCCATGGCCGGGATACGCAACATGGGCATCTGGTTCTTTTGGATCCGGGTAAAGTTTCTGATGTCATCATTTTCTGTGTGACAACTTTAAAGAACTTTAGAAGAGAAAAGCTTTTGGTTTTGGCATTGCTAAGAACATACTGCTATGTATAAGAGCGCTACACGGCGTGACCTTGAATGTCCTTCGCTGCCTGACTCTTCGTCACAGCTTTACAAGATCCGGCCCAGGAGGACACGGCCCCAGGCTCTCCTCTTCCTCTGCATGGTCCTGCTGCTCATTGTCCTCCACACCAGCTACATGATCTACAGCCTGGCCCCTCAGTACGTGATGTACGGCAGCCAGCGGTACCTCGTCCAGGTGAGGAGCGCCCGCCTGATCACGCAGAGTGCAGTCTCCCTGCCATGTAATTTCCATTGGCCTTTACTCTGGCTGGCTCCGCCCTCTTCTGGGGTGGCTGGCTCACGTTCGGTGTTCCTCCACCACTCTGCTGAAGTCTGTCCCCCGGTTCCTCACAGGTTTATGCTGGGCTTTTGACCCCCAGCTTGTTAGCAGGCCCTCTGCTGTGCCTGTTTAAGCAGCCCTGCTTGGGGGCAGTCTCTTATTGATAGATCTGGCCCCAGCCAGCATGTGGAAATATTTACTCAGTCATTCATTCGTAAAACTGCAGCATCTGGCCCCACCCACCACCCCCCGTTCCCAATCACTTGCCTCCCCCACCTCGGTG
>JAODKM010000058.1:1893076-1904992 GCA_026780845.1 Petrocephalus sullivani | reverse complement strand
ACACACACATACACACACATACACACACACACATACACACACATACACACACACACACACACACACACACACACACAAACATACATACAGACATGTACACACACACACACACACACACACACACACATACAGACATGTACATACACACACACATACAGACATGTACACACACACAAACATACATACAGACATGTACACACACACACACACACATACAGACATGTACATACACACACACATACAGACATGTACACACACACACACACACATACAGACATGTACACACACACACACACACACACACACACACACACACACAGCGAGGGGTAATCCTTTTAGTCAAACCACCATTAATCCCCTTATAGCAGGTGGCAGGGGTCTGAGGACAGGCATGTGGTCAGCGATCGGCCCCGCCCACTTCCTGTTACTCACCATGCCGCCCATATTTGGTATATCTCGAAATCGGTCCAAGGTCTGAAATTTCTGATTCAGTTCCTGGAACAGCTCCATGTGTCTTTTTCGGGTGTGCATGACTTTCTGTGGGGCAAAAGGGGTGTTTTTCTGAAGTCACTAAATGACGCCAAGCTCTGGCCTGGTACATCCAGTCCACAGCTCGCAGCATTGGCAGACACCACACCGCACATCCGGGAGTTTGCACTATTAATTGGGGGCTAAGACAGTGATAAATCTGTGATTTGCAAAATCACTTCTAAGTGATAACGAGATTTTAAAAGCCCCATCTGGATGGAAAAACCTCCACAGATTAAAAACAGTTGTATGCCCTGCGCAGGAAAATGACTCATTCACCTATACGTCTGCTATATTTATTGCCTTTTTGTGGTACAATGCCTCATTAACTTAAACCTTGTGGGCCAGAATCATTATGTTGATTTAAATTTAAGCCTGAATGGCACTGATTGACTTCCCCTGAACTCTCAAGCTTTTAAGTGCACTGGGCAGATCCAATAATCTCACCAAGATACATAATGGTTGGACCATAAATGAACCATGGAAGTCCACATAAGCCACACCCATGTCACAAGTCACACCCACACTGTAAGTCAAACCCATGTCACAAGCCACACCCACACTGTAAGCCACACCCATGTCACAAGCCACACCCACACTGTAAGCCACACCCACGTCACAAGCCACACCCACACTGTAAGCCACACCCCCATCACGCTTCTTCAAACTTACTTCGAAGTCCAGGTCTGAGTATCGTGACTTCCTTCTCTGTGGGGAGGAAACAGAGAGAGCATTTTTACGGCAATCTGACGGGCTGTATCTCACCTCACTGTGATGAGTCATGGTGATGTCAGCCATGTGTTCACAATCGTGGATAAAAAGTCTGACAACCCTCAACCCCCCCCAACAAAGGGAAGCTTCTACCCTGGAACAGCCTGCTGCCCGGGGGTGTGATGGGTGCAGGACATCCTCACATACCTCCAGGGAGCTCATGGATATCGTGGAGCCAGTCTCACTTCGGGACAGACCGCCGCTCTCCTCCATCTCAGCCAAGAAGTTCTTGACGGCTGTCCGTGGCTCAAAGGGCAAGCTCTGCCCATGATCCGGGGGCCCAAACTGCGGCTCCAGGTTCATGGCCATGTGTTCCATGGCGGAGGGGCCCATGCCGAACTCGGGGCCCACCTTGTAGTGCATCAGGCGCTCATGGCCCAAAGACTCCATGCCCATGCTCAGCTTCGCCTCCTCCTTGAGTAGCGTCGGTACGTTGCCCGTCGCACGCGGCATCACGATGTAGTCGGTGTCCATCATTTGGCCAGCCTGGCCGGGCCCGCCCACCTCGTGACCACCCATGTCCGGGTCGGCGGAGCGCCCCCCGTCGTCCGTGCAGAGGTAGACGGTCCGTCGCATGTCGCCAGCCCCCTCGCCCAGGCACGGCTCGCCCAAGTCGGCCACGCCCACTGGCAGGTGCATCCCTGACGGCTGCTGGATCATCACCTTGGAGATGATGTTGCCGGGCAACGTGGAATAATTGAGGGTCTCTGGGCCCTTTTCCTCCTCCTCATCATTCAGCGAGATGCGTGACAGGGTCCCCGTGATAGCAGCGGCCCGGCATGAGCCCATGTCTTTGTGGAGCGCCGCTGAAACAGAGACGGTGGGCGGATCAACGCAGTGCTGGCTCCGGCTGGTCCCCACCGGAATCAGCACGACGCACGCGGTCGATGCGAGAGGCGGGGCTACTTCACACAGCCGCCTGGCTAAACTTAAGTTTGCATATTTATCTGTGATGTGCGAAGCGTTGTCCACCACGCAAACAACAGACAAGTTCATGCAAAATAACACATTTTTGAGAAAGCAGTATCAGACAGTCCCTGGAGAAGTGGGGGTTAAGAGCGTTGGTCAAGTACCCAGCGGTGACATCACTCTGCCAACCCTGGGATTTGAACCAGCAACCTTCCGACCACAGGCTAACCTGCTGATTTCCAGAATTGGCTAATCTCCATAACCCCAAACGAGATACTGCAGTGTTATTACACTAGTCTCTAAGTCAGGTACAGGTGCAGATTCTGACCAGAAGCCTTCATCAAGGGAAAGACCGCAGTAGCTGTCTGTGCACGAGAGGCACCTTGTGGTCGGACACGCACTCAATTCATTTTGGCAGACCCAGACACTGAGAGCGTCACGTCAGAAATCCCGGTTTTGGGCCCTTGGAGAATGACAGGGGTGTTCAGAGGGCACAATCCAATCTTAGGGTCCCAAATCCATAAAGACTAGAGGTATTCAGCAATGCCTGTGAGAGGCACAGGGGGGCAGGGGGACTTAAATAAATAGATAAATAGGTCTCTTGTTATTTCAGCCGAGGCAGTGGGCTGTGGTGAGCAGGGTGAAGTGCTGGTGAGGGGGGGGGTTTGGGGGAAAGACTGGCTATTAGAGATACAAGAAGGGGAGCTGATGGATAATAACAAGAATAACAACAACAACAACAAAAAACAATAACAATAATAATGATAATAAAGACCAGCAAGACTTGGAGTATGCTGATAGTATCATTACACGGAACAGATGCAATGGTTAACAATTAACTGCAGATACAAATTACCCTCAAATTTGTTTTCTTTAAAATGAGTGTTGCTTTTCTAAAATGTGCCATTCCCATGCCTGCAGCTGGCCCAGTGCACAGCTACATAATGTAGCCGTACGGGCAGGTTAGCCAAGGTCCCGACCTCAGAGCAATGGTGCTGGCTGTGGATGTTGCACATTTTCAGGCATGGACCCTGAATTATTCATGCGTAAGTCGGTATGATGGAGTGACCTGCCCCTTTGCCTCCATTTCCTGTTCCAGATGGTTCCGCCTGATGGTAGTCTGGACAGCAGCACTTCCTGACACCTTTGTAGCAAGGAAACACGGTTCTGCATGCAGAAGGCTCCCTTAGCCAGCACGGTTCTGCATGCAGAAGGCTCCCTTAGCCAGCACGGTTCTGCATGCAGAAGGCTTCCTTAGCCCGCACGGTTCTGTATGTGCACAGCTTCCTTAGCCCGCATGGTTCTGTGTGCGCACAGCTTCCTTAGCCCGCATGGTTCTGTGTGCGCACAGCTTCCTTAGCCCGCATGGTTCTGTGTGCGCACAGTTTCCTTAGCCGGCACGGTTCTGCGTGTTCACGGCTTCCTTAGCCTGAACGGTTCTGCATGCAGATGGCTTCCTTAGCCCACACAGTTCTATATGCCCATGGCTTCCTTAGCCCACACAGTTCTGCATGGAGATAGCTTCCTTAGCCTGCACGGTCCTGCATGCAGAAGGCTTCCTTAACCTGCACGGTTCTGCCTGTTCACGGCTTCCTTAGCCTGCACGGTCCTGCATGCAGAAGACTTCCTTGACCCACACGGTTCTGCGTGCGCACAGCTTCCTTATCCCGCATGGTTCTGCGTGCGCACGGCTTCCTTAGCCCGTACGGTTCTGCATGCAGAAGGCTTCCTTGACCCATACGGTTCTGCGTGCGCACAGCTTCCTTAGCCTGCACGGTTCTGCATGTGCACGGCTTCCTTAGCCTGCACAATCATGCATGCAGAAGGCTTCTTTAACCTGCACGGTTCTGCGTGTTCACGGCTTCCTTAGCCTGGACGGTTCTGCATGCAGATGGCTTCCTTAGCCCACACAGTTCTATATGCCCACGGCTTCCTTAGCCCACACGGTTCTGCATGGAGATAGCTTCCTTAACCCGCACGGTTCTGCGTGCGCACGGCTCCCATAGCCCACGCGGTTCTACATGCGCATGGTTTCCTTAGCCCGCATGGTTCTGCATGCACACTGCTTTCTTAGCCCACACAATTGACTGAGTGACCCCTTCCAAACTGCTGAATATGGCTGAGTAACCCCTACCAACCAGTTAAACCTGAGTAACTCCAAAACGGCTAAACTTACCTGACTAACCCCTATCAACCAGCTACACCTGACTGAGTAACCCCTACCAGACAGCTAAACCTGATAAACGTGGCTGAGTAACCCCTGCCAAACTTACTAGACCATGTAGTTATGGGACGTAAGGATCCTCAGTGGAATGGGGAAAACAGTGATGTTAACGACGCTCACTTGGACTTCATACGAGGCCTTGATGACGAGCAGACGACCCAAATACAGAGATGGCCTTCAGGAAAGAGCATCTCAGCTGTGCTTCACTCTTGAATTGGACGGCGTGCCACTACGAGGGTGTGGCCCATTAAATGAGTCATTATAACGAGGTGTTCACCTCATTGCCCTGCTCTGATCATCTGACCACCCAACTGGCTCATTAAGCGGCTTCCTGTCTGCCATAATGGGCACTTGGCTAATGTGGACGTCCAAAGGTGCTCTGCATGGTAATGAGGCATGTGGCGGAGCCTAACTCCAGCTCTACGCCATGTGAAGAAAAATACCTTTCCAGAAGTGCAGGAGGGCGGGAAAAATACTGCATAATTTCCTAAGCTATTCAAAGACCACAGCAAAAAACCCTAATCTAACAGCACAGTTTGTCAGAACACTGAGACTGTAACACTGCACCTTGTAAAAACTGTGCTAATCTACTATCGCGCTTTGTAAAAAATATGCTAATATAACACTGCGTTTCGTAAAAACCCTTCTATTGTAACACAGCACTTCATAAAACCCCTGCTAATCCGACACTGCTCTTCATAAAAACGATGCCAATCTAACACTGTGCTTCGTAAAAACCCTGTTAATCTAACATTGTAAAACCCTGCTAAAATAACACTGTGCTTTGTAAAATCTTGCTGCTCTAACACTGAGCTTCATAAAAACCATGCTAATGTACTATAACACTGTCCTTCGTTATTCTAAAACAGCACTTCATAAAACCCCTGCTAACCATACATTGCGCTTCATAAAAACCATGCTAATCTAACATGCTTAGTAAAAACCCTGCTAATATAGCACTGTACTTTGTAAAAAAACCCTGCTAATCTAACACTGCACTTCGTAAAATCCTTGCTAAACAAATACCGTGCTTCATAAAAACGCTTTTAATCTAACACCATGGTTTGTAAAAACCCGGCTAATCTAACGCTGCGCTTTGTAAAAACCCTGATCATCTAGCACCACGGTTTGTAAAAACTCTGCTAATACAGTATAGCACTGTACTTTGCAAGAAAACCCTGCTAATCTAACACTGCACTTCATAAAATCCCTGCTAAACAAATACCATGCTTCATAAAAACCCTTTTAATCTAACGCCATGGTTTGTAAAAACCCGGCTAATCAAACAGCAGGCTTTGAACAAACCCTGCTAATTTCACACCGCAAATTTGTGCAAACCCTGCCAGTATGACACTGCGTTCAAGTGCTCAGCTTGTAAAAATGTGCTCAGTCCTCCCTGGGTGCCTGATGAAGATGACCTCGATCGCTCCGGGCCTGGACAATTTGGTAAAGGATTTAGCCATTCCTTTGGAGATGATGCACCTGAGGGTAGGAAACCCTGCAGAGCATTTCTGCTACTCCTAAAGGTCTGTTCCAAAGACAGGATGTGTCTCGTTATTCTGGGCCCCACTGGGTAAAAGTGTGGCGCTAAGAGCCTCGAGCGGTAATTACCGCTAATGATGGACTGAAAGGCATCAGCAGAGGTTAGTCCACCCAACTTGTTTTGTTTTTCCTGATAAAGGAAAATTTCACTGAAGGTTCAAATTCTCAGAAAAGAAGCATGATTGTACATACTCATCTGAGAGAAAGCCTGAAAGGGCCGTTTGATGATTCACCTGCCTACAATCTGCATTTAAATAACCTTCAAGGCTACGGCACTGGGCTGCTCCGGCGATGCTGAGGGTGTGAGCTTATTAATGAAAGCGAGCACTTTAGCATCACGCTGCGATCTGCTCATGGAAAAAGCAGCAGAGCAGGAGGCTGATTTCCATCCAAAACCGCAGTCCCGTGGCCAGCCACTTCCCTGCGTTTCCTTAGTTACTGCGGCTGGGAAGCTGAGGCTGGCGTAGCGAGTTGAAAGCAAACTGTAAGATTTTTTTGGAAGACCAGGAGCCCTGGACCCACCTCCTGTGATATGGATTCTGAAGTGGCTAATTGCAAGCAGGCTGCAAATGAGGGAAACTCTGGAGATTTGCGGAAACCATAGTTCCCAGGAGCACTGCAGCCGTACAGAGCAGGGTGGCGGTGGCGGCTCAGGGCCCAGGGCGGCCGGCGGGTGGGCGGCCCCTACCCACGCTGCTTTGCTTTGCTAATGCGGCGCTCCCTGTGCACTCGGGCGGCTCGTCCTGGACATCCGCACATCCTTCCGCCGTTTTCTCCTCCACAATCGGGGGCCCAGTAGGACACTGACAGGGCTGAACAGCACCTGGTTGCCGGCCAAGCTGCCACGCCAGCCATGTTTCTGCCTCCACGGCGCCCCCCCCACTGTGTGCTAGCGTCAACAATGCGCAGCATCGTCGCCGCAGCCGCAGAGACTCCAGAAGACACTGATGCGTTTCCATGGGCGACGGCTTTTCCGGCCAATTGACTGCCAAGTGGATTTTGACGACCCGATGTAAGGACACGGCTAACGATCCCAAGCCTCTTTTTAATTCTCGGCTGGCCGGCAGAACAATAGACTACAATAATAAGTGGTAAAAAGCAGAAAAATAAAGCATCCTAATGCGCAGTTAATCTGTCAGGATCGCTAATTTCCTCTTAGGCTAAAGAGAGGTATGCAGTGTACGATAACGCCCGCGCCATTTCCTGAATAATGTTTATGACCTGTTTTAGTGCAAAACTCACTCAGGGGGGCATTTTGCTGTTGTCAGAATGATTAGTGTAAGAAGTGTGATCCTTACCTGAACGGCAGGCGATGTCCACGTCTTTCTCAAAGTCTGTCTGTCAAAAGGGCAACACTGATGTTAGCGCGCGCTGCACACTGAGGGTTTCTAACGGGCAGCACCGGCGGCTAGAACAGGCTCTTTTTACGCCGGGATGGTAATGTGCACAGTGCTTTGGCCGTGTTTGACAGCAACTGGGGCAGATTACTGCATAGTCTGTAGCCCAGAGCCCCGGCAAAATCAGGCCCCTCGTGGCCGAACAGTTTAGACATATTAAATCGTATAAAATTTGCAATGCCGGGCAAACGTTGCTGCCCCTTAGCCATGTCGGCCTCGAGCCCCCGGTGAAGTGAATCCAGCCCCGGACGGCAAAGGCAGGTGACGGGATACTGTCACCACACCATCGCCGCCACCCTCCCGACACGGAACCAGCAGGCAGGTCCAGAAAATGCCCTGGCAGCGCTGGGCGGGCGGGACAGCAGATGGCAGATGGACACACTCGCCGCGCAGAGCCAGAGCAATAGTGCGTGTCTGATACTCGCCGGGCACACACACGTGCAGTGTGACAGAGTATTAATACCGGGCACAGCCTAATGACACCCCATAATGTCACACGCCCAACACGGCTCTACGCATGATGGACATGCATACAGGTTTAAACAATACCGAAAAAGATGTGGCTCTTCTCTATATTGGTAAATTGGCAGGAAATGTATATTTCTTTAGTATTTAAAACAACAGGTATTTCTCACCTGCAATAAACAACACTAAATGAACAGCATAAGAGGATTTGGCGTAAATACAATAATAACAATGACTGGCAGTTACCATGATCTGTGCGTGGCCATTGGGGAACGTTCCGGAGGCGTCTGTGCCGATCGGATCCTGACAGTTTCTGAGTCGACATCTAAAAGCATCCTGAACCTGGGAGAGGGGAGAGGGGCAATTGGAGCAGGAAACTTTGAATAAAGCTGGCCAGTGCGGCAAGGACTGTCATTAAGAGACGTCTCTGCGATGACCCGCATTCCTCACAAATAACCTCCTCCGGCCCAGTGACTGTGTGCTTAAGAGTCCCCAGCAGGCAGATTGTCCACCTTGGGCGTGATGAGAGCCTGTTTGATTAAGGCGTAAAGGCCACCGGCTGGGGGGAGCCTGTGCAGGGCCGAGGAAAGTGCGTGTGGATAGATTAGCACCTCTCTGCGCAGGATGCAGTGGACCATCACGATGACGAAGCCCTGCAGCGAGTCAAAGACGGCAAAGAGAATCTGGAAAAGTGTGGAACGCTTGTCCGTCATGGCGAGGACGGCCGACATCCAGGTCAGGGCCAGCAGGGGGAGGACCACGCAGGAGCTCCACAGGGAGGCCCTAGGAGGTGCAGTCGGGGAGTTAGAGGGGAAGGTGGGCTGTGTTTGTCCCCATGGGTATGTACAGGTCACCTTTCAGACCCATTACAGGCTGCGCTGCTCTTTAACATCACTCAGTCCCCAAACTGTCAGTACACCAGGGGACCTAAAGTGAGGGGGCCCAGGTCACAGTTACCCCAGTCTGGATGCTGGAATGGTGTGTTACTCACATGGCGTTGCTCGCTGTGGTCGCTGACAGAGCTGTGGTGGACACGACGCCACACTTAGCGCATTTCAGCGTCAGCCCCGTGTGGGGCTCACTCATCTGCCTGCAGAGGAGAACGGAGATGTCAGCAAGGGCGCAGACTCTGGCGAGGGCGGAGACCCGAGGGGCGGAGACACTGGCGAGGGCCGAGACCCGAGCTAGGGCCGAGACACTGGCGAGGGCGGAGACACTGGCGAGGGCCGAAACACTGGCGAGGGCCGAGACCCGGCTGGGGGGGGCAGTCACCATCCCATCACGGTGGGCTGGGGGGGCAGTCACCATCCCTGCAGTCCTTCTCCTACGGCAGCGCCGTTTTGCTATGTGTGCATGTGACTGAGCGGCCGAGCCCATTTACCCCGCTCTGTGTTTCAGCTTCTTATCCAAGATGCCGTCCCTGGAGACCAGCTTGTTGAACACCAGGATGCCAATTACCATGTTGACCTGAAGCAGACAGGAGTTGCAGACTTTAAAAAACATGTTTTCATAACGTTTGCAGTTTCATATACCTGAGAAATGTGATGTCCACGCCTGTTTCCTGCTGGAGGGAGACCAGCACGCCCCATAACACGCTCCCTCGCATGATGGATGTCTCTGAGTCCTCCCGCCGCTCGGATCGGCGTGTCCTTCTTGTCCTTTTTATGTCGCCCTACGTGTCATGATTGCTTAACACGGCCTGGGAATTACAGGAACGCCAGGCAATGTCCGTCCCCCAGCTCCCTGGCTGCAATCCGCAAAGTGCTCCACGGTCACCTGTCGTCTGGATCGAGGATCGGCACGGTGACAGCACTGAAAAACACCTAGTCTGGCTGCTCTCTCTGTGATCACAGCGTGTCGCTCCCAGGGGGTGCCGGTGACATTTCAGTGTGCGAGGTCGGCCTGTTTCAGGTCAGCCTGTCCCTGAAGCATTCAGCTCCCGAGACAATTACTAGGTTATTACAGGGCTTCTGGCACTCTAAGCCTCACCCGAGACTTTACTAATTACTACACTAATAAATCTACTAAAGGAGTTTGTTTCGTTATAACAATCTAGCAGACCTTTACGGGATTCTGTGTGGCCATAAAAATTTTAGCTGGATTACCCTTAAATGGGATTGGGAAATGAAGATCACTCGTAATCCAGCTTTTGCACGGGCACAGAGCTGCAATTTTGCATGAGCACTGAGCCACGCTTTCGCACAAGCCGCTCTTTTGCACGAGCCGCTCTTTTGCACAAGCCGCTCTTTTGTACGAGCCGTTCTTTCGCACGAGCCGCTCTTTCGCACGAGCACCGAGCCATGCTTTCGTACGAGCATTGAGTCACTCTTTTGCATGAGCACCGAGCCACGCTTTCGCACGAGCCGCTCTTTTGCACGAGCACCAAGCCATGCTTTCGTACGAGCATTGAGTCACTCTTTCGCACGAACACTGAGCCGCGCTTTCGTACAAGCACTGAGCTGCTCTTTTGCACGAGCACCGAGCCGCTCTTTCGCACGAACACTGAGCCGCGCTTTCGTACGAGCACTGAGCTGCTCTTTTGCACGAGCACTGAGCTGCTCTTTTGCACGAGCACCGAGCCGCTCTTTCGCACAAGCACCAAGCTCCTAAATGACAGGTTCAGATAAGATGTAAGATGCACCTGCCTCCCTGACCCTCCTCTGATAACTGTGGAATGGAGGGCAGCAGAGTTCACGAGGAACACGTGCTTTCTGAGGCAAACTGACTAAGTTCTTCTGACTCCAGCTCCTTACCGATGGTCAGGTGACCAGGGGCTTGTGACCGGTCCAGCTCTGGGTGCTATAGCTTCCATATTAGAAAGATGCCCTTCACTATGTCAATTTTCCAAAACATCAGCTAAATTTACCCTACATTTAAATCAATGTCTTCTCCAACTGATAGGGTAGGTGACTGAAATACCGCATCCAAATTATCCACAGAACCACAACCTTTATTTAAAGCCTCGTTAATGAAAATGCTACTAATTAACGGGCAGCCCCGCGCTGAGGACGCCGCACTATAAAAATAACTCGGCTATCCTGCCTGCATGCGGTTTCTGGGAACCTTCCTGACACAGGGATCACCCACGGCAAGCGAGTGCTCCTCCTCGTGACCGTGAAATACGCCCTGCTCTCCAACTGCTCCTGTAACTGGAGGGCTACACTTTTTTCAACCCCAGAACAGCCACTTTGATTGAAAACTGCTCAGGCGAGAATGGAGCTTTGTAATTTTGCTGCTGGGGGGCTGTTTACGCAGCACAGGGCCTGTGCAGAGCCTCTGCAGCACAGCGCACAACTAAAGACTGTGAACCGCGAACGGCGCCGGGCCATTTGATTTACATGTGAAGTAGAAGCTTCTGTTAAATCCAAGGTAGATGCTAGTTTAATTTTCACCACTCATTTAGACATCCCCCACAAGTATATTTCATACTTTTTAAATAACGTGATGTCATAAATAGTAATTGAACAGTGCATTTATAAGGTATATAAGGCAACTTTTCATTTGTGAGATTCCGTGTTGGCAGCCATTCGGATATTTACACACCCCACCCGAGCTGCATTTTGTTTGTGTTCTGTCAAGACACTTAGCGGAAGAGAGATGTTATTAAAGTGTCAGGGAGAGTCGGATCCTCTGCCGAGATTTCAGATTCTCCCTCACATCCTCCTGCACTGACAGAGCAAACAGAGGGGCAGCAGGTCAAGATTACCCAGAGATGCAGGGTCCAGACTTACCAGAACCACGGCCGCTGCAGGTCCAACAAACGCATAGAGAAGACCTCCTTCAAGAGACAGCCAGCAGCTGGATGAGAGGAGAAAAGCAGGCAGAAACAGCAGGCTTGTAAAGACCAACAGCGAGCGTGAAGGTAATGGACTGCACAGCCACAGACAGTGCTGCTGCATCACTATCAGAGGTATGGTGTCACTCACAGTGCTGCTGTGTCACTCACAGCGCTGCTGTGTCACTCACAGTGCTGCTGTGTCACTAACGGTGCTGCTGTGTCACTAACGGTGCTGCTGTGTCACTAACAGTGCTGCTGTGTCACTAACGGTGCTACTGTGTCACTCACAGTGCTGCTGTGTC
>JAODKM010000058.1:1873638-1887906 GCA_026780845.1 Petrocephalus sullivani | reverse complement strand
CATGTGCTATGTCAGCACGCCTTCCGGGACACACGCATCAGCATGGCTTCAAGGCACAAACAAAGCTCCATTACAGAATAATACACAAGCAATTTCCTTTGATATATTCTTAAGTGAGTCATAAAGTTACTACTCTCTCTCAACACAGGTCTTTCTGGTGTAGGAAGCCTTTTCCTCAGAGCCCAGCTGTCTGTATCTGCATTAGTCTGTACTATGATTAATTCTGTTTGATCTCTTTTAAAAGAGATCACCTTTAGGCTGGGTTTGAAAATAAGTTCGTAGTAAGAAAAAGATGCCAAGCCCACCATAGCACTAATTCAGGAAACAGCAGGCTGGTCTGACAGGGAGAACAAGTCAAGGTTAAAAACAGATCTGCAGAGAAGGAGTTTTGTTTTTTAAGCAAAAATAAGCCTGAATATAGGCTACGGCCCTTTCATGGATAAGAAACACATGTGACATGTTTACCTTTCTCACAAATAGAAGACCTGTCCTGAGAGCGCTGTTAACTGCCCAGTGTTTTCTAGGAAAAACACTATTTAACTGAGTATACACCTTTGGGAAACAGTGAGCGTGTCACCTAAAATAGTATATCGTGTCTTTTCTTCAAGATCAGAAAGACTGAAGTTGATTCATTTTACAGACTGATTGGGATTCATTAAATGATGAGCAGGAGACTCACACAACTCACAGCATATGAGGGTCACTCTACAGCCTCACATAACCCTGGGGTTTCAGTGCCCTGCACAACTAGAGATTAGAGATGCACAAAATATTGGCTGACATACTGATATCGGCCGATATCTGTTATAAATCAGGGCATAGTCAAAGGTCAGTCTAGGCAAGATATTTAGACTTTAGTCAATATTCCAAGTTTGCTGCAGCAGAGCTAAAGACACAGGGACTAGAGTCATGGAGATGACTGCACTGGACAATCAGCCATTTGTCAGAGTGGAGGACCAGGTTCCTTTCGGCTCATTCGGCCCTCCGATGCGAGCTTCAGCCCTGTCTCAGTGCCCGCCTTATATGATGCAGCTGCTAAGTACATTTCTATGTCATCCCCGAGATCAGATTCTCTACAGATTTGTGGAGTTCAGAGGTTAGTGCTTATCAGTATCTGTAATGTCAGCCAAAATATATATTGATTATCTTTATCGGCCAAAATTTCCACATCAGTGCACCACTGCCAGCAACAGCATCTGGGTATTGTGAGAGTCAGAATCGTATTAGCAGACATATTAGCATAGCTGCTGCATAAACTGTTAACAGGAAGTAGGAGCAGTGTTGAGGGCCCAGCCTGCTTTAAGGTGACCGTCCCCCCCCCGTCTCTCTCCCAGCGCTCGCCCAAATCCCCTAAACTGAGGCCGCTCACACAGAGTAGTGAAGGGCCCAAGCCTCCTATAAAACACAGCGCAAGCTGCCCTTTTGAAAGGCAAATTGCTAGGAGATGTTGAGCTCACTCTGTCCGTAACCATGGGAACGAAGGAGCTGAGCATGGGACCACATGAGGCAGCGGCAGTGCTGACGGGGGAGAGAGGGGGGGTCTGATTCCTGTTTGATAACGGGGCTGCAAATGAAGAGCCCATTCTGGGCGGCGGGGGCCCTCACAGGGGACCAAAGAGGCACGGCAATTCAAAATGGCTGGCGTTTCCGAGGAGGAGCGGGCTGGGAGATGTCTGTGCCAAGGCAACATGCCATTTGCTGTGACGTAGGAAATGATGCAGCGCTTTTTAATTCATGAGTCTGAGCATGAACAAAACTTTAACCTCTTATTCATCTAATAGACAGCAATAGCACATGTTTAGTCAAGTAAGCCTCAAAAAGGCAGTTCACCCCGATGATGAATAATGGCAGAAGCATGTATGGCTGTACCCCGGTACACGTCGTTTCGGCATATGTCACACTCGACTTTTTATGTCGCTTGTCTGTAGTCATTAATTTTGCACATTTTTGCAACTTTACGTCACTTGTGACATACATATTACTTTAAAACAGCAAATAATTACGACTTTTTCTAAAAGTGCTTCAGACTCAATTTCATTTTTGCTTGCAAAAGTTAGATGATTTTAAGTAAATAATGAACAGAATTTACTTAAATTAACATGGTCCATTTATGTTGATATACACCATAGCAGACGACTGGAGGGGCTTGACGGGACTTACGTAAAGTGCGTAATTTATTTTGATGAAACACAGTACAAAATATATAATATAGTCACTTTTATTACAGTCATTTCTATTTTGTTTTTTTGAATACTCAGGTGAACATCGTAATTCAGCTTACGATGGGGCTCTCGGAATTAATGACGTATGGTGGGGTATGACTGTATATTGATTTCCTGTTTCAGTAACTCAGTATAGAGTCATTAGTGCTGTATATGTCCTTCTGACCAATGGCAGCAGTAAGATGTGACCATGTGACATTGTCACGTGCACTTTCTGCCCGGTTACAGTGTCCACAATGCAGGCTCGGTGAGTTCAGACTTTGATGCCATTTCATTTCATGACACGGTCGCACCTCTTGTGCCTGGTCCTGACAGTTGGTTTGGGACGCTTTGCTGGAACGCTTGGGAATGGGACGCAGCAGAGCATGCTAGGTAAACATTCGAGGCTTTTTGATGTCGGTGAACATTAGGGCCCACTTCCCCCCCCCCCCCCCCGTCTCCAATCAGCAAAGAAACGTCTGTTTCCGTTGAGACCCAGAGCCAAGCTGAAACTCCAACCTCCACCCCAACACTGAGGTTACTGCTGCACTAAGGCAGAGCAGCCACTAAGAGGCAGCTGGCATTTATAAACATAGGATGACACTGCTAGTGAGCAGGAAGAAATTAGCACTTTTTTTCAAGGACGGAATCTCTGTTGAAATTATAAACGATTCAGAAGTTCACAAGGCACCAGTGGGTTCCTCTTTCTTTTTAAGGTCGAGATTCATCCAGGATTTATAAATTCAAACGAGTGTCGGCAGAGGGGAATTGGAGCTCATTCTTTAATAGACCTCTAACTCTTACCCGCCCCTGTGGACTCTGTTACAGTTAAAGAATAACCCCCTGACCCCCCCTTCAACTTAAACATCAGTCAATTAATGTGGGAGTTGGCGCTAATTGGTCTTATCTGTCCAAAGAGAGGACTGCTTGGGGTGCTGTATCTAGGAGAGCCTCTTGCCAGGGAAAAGCCCCCCCAGCAGACTCGACGTGATCTTGGCCAGTCACGGTGGGTACATTTGTACCCAGCACTTTAAGACGTGACATGAAAGCAGATTTGCCCCCCCCAACGCACCACCCTCCTGGCATGGCTGAGATATGCGTATGATTGTCTGTCCTTCGATCAGCCAGGGGGCACCCCCCGAAGCATTCCAAAACGTTCCGCAGAATAACGCCCCCCCCCGCCCTAATGTCACCATCCCTGCCAAAGCCTTAATGCTGAGTTAAGGCCATTGCGGTGTTGGAGTGGAGGCCTTGTAAACTGCACTTTACCCAAATGTTCTGCACATTCCCAGAACATGAGCATGATGATGCACGTTCTGCCTGATTGGTGCATTGGAAGACGTGTCAGTCAGCCTGCAGGTCATTCTGATTGGCTGAGTCCGGATTCATACTCAAAGCCTCACACAGAGCCCATAGGTCGCCTTCAAGCCAAACGAGCACATTCAGGCGTGATGCCATCACAATTCTGATCTGCTGCATCATTCCAGGAATCCAGAACCACCACTGGGTTTGGGCTATTTACCATAGCTCATCCTTTATCAGTGGTGGTCTCAGATCTCCATCATGGCCACCCTGAAGGACACCTCTACAGTAAGGAGGGAGCCATCAAGAACTGATTTGGAGCCCCGGCTTTATAAAGATGTGTGCTGCCCCCTACAGGATGGGAGGCGTGATGCATGGTAAGCCTACGGTGCAAATCTCAGCAACGGCAATGCTGAAGAACGACGTGTACCATCCAGGGCCGGAGCCACAGCGGCATTCAGCCCACCTGAAAGCTGACTGGCCCCTGGAGTACCCCCTTCTACTGTATGTCAGTCACTGATTCAATGCATATCACTGGCTCCTGGCCCCCTCAGTATGAATTACGGCCCCTCTTAAGCCCACCAAAAGTCTGAGACTGGCCCCTGGGGCTACCAGAACTCAAACCCAAAATGATTACAGGAGGGAATCTAATAATAAAGTGTACTGAGAGCCTCAGCTGGGTGTCATGGAAGCAAGAAGCACGGCAGCGAATATGGTGACACGGAACCAAACACATGGTGTTCCGGCGTGGCCAGAATGCTGAACGAGACACCGCTCGGAGGCCGCCTAGCGCCAAGCGAGGCAGTCTGGTGAGGAAGAAACCCCTTGGATTGTTCCGGTCTCTCCTCATAGAAGCTGGCCCAGCACCTCCTCCCCGTGTAGGAGCAGTGTCACCAAACTGGGCCACGGTGAGTCTGTAAACCTTGTTATACAAGAAATAGCCTAGGCACCTTCATACATCACGAGCATCACAAGCTTTGGGGAAGGCGTCTGAGCGACGCGGCGTGCCGACTCATGGCGTCTGAGCGATGCGGCGTGCCGACTCATGGCGTAAACGCAGAAGGCCTACGAGTAAAAACCGAACAAAGATGCAGGGCTCTGTGCTCCACAGTTCGTGTACAAACATCCCCTTAAAAATAACATCTTGTTAATATCTCCCATCTACATTCCAGGGAGATGTTTGAAGGGTTCGTCAGATTTCGTTTTGACACTTTCATATGGATAATGGTGGAGATTAAGCCTCTCTCTCAGGGCCCCAGCAGAGAAATCACTCTGCCGGCCACGGGATGTGAATCAGCATCACAGGCACAGTCCTAAGCCGCTGAGCTACACACTAAGATGATGATGGTCACGGTGTTATTAAAGGGTCACTAGACAACATGAAGTAAAACTGCACTTTTACTCCTTGAACTCTTTTCTAAAAATGATCAGTTTGCAGCCATTTCCCAAAGACAGTTAATAATATGCCTTAAATGGAGAGTGTTATGTGGTGACACACCCCCACAACGCAGCCGTAACACACTAGTGGGGTGACAGAGAGCTTGACAGACACTGACAGGCCTTCAGATCAGCTTAACACCAGGCCTGGCCGCAGGCTCTGGGCTTTTCTCAGCTCCAGTCCTTTGTCGTACTTTCACACTGAGTGATCCTTCCAAGGGTGGCTTCTGTGTTTCCTGCAGGGCCTTTCTTCAGACCGATGGAAAGAGGCTTTCTTGTGACAAGGTGGTGTGTCCGCTCTCAGTATAGCTAGCCATGCAATGTATATGTTATTCTATACACTCAGCAGGGACATACACAAGGACGGGCCACTGGGGCACTGGGCCTAGCTGAAAGTTGATTGGCCCCCGAGTGCCACCTTCCCTGTCACTCATTGAGTCAAAAACATATCCTTGGCTAATGATAAGGCTGGCCCCTTATATGCTTAGCTTAGACAATCCTAAAACCGCCCCTAAGAGCATAATCACTACTCCATGGGGAGGAGCACCAATCGCCACCCTCTCCCAGTAGGTGTGCCACATGGCTCCATTTCAGGCTCAGTCTATAAGCAGCCTAGCAAATATTTTTCTCACAAAAGTTTCACTTGGTTGAATAACACTTTCAGGAATGCCATGATAAATGTAACAATATATAATTACAGAATTTTCTTTTCACAGATATGAACCTGGGATGCAAACGAATGCCAGAAAGTGCCAATTTGCCCGCAGCGCTATTGTTAGCAGCGAAGGTCAAGGATGCATCTCAGAATTCAGCCCACTGCCGTTGTTACGGGAAAGTAGCAGCTTTGTTGGAACATGGAATAGTAACTCTACCAATAGAATCACATGAGATCACTTGGTTTCAGTGGACATGAGAACCCACAGTGCAGCATCCAAAACACATACCTTCCCAGCTTTGGTAATCAGTTTGGAAGCTATATTGGATTACATTTTAAAGCTATGTCTATTGCCAGCTATTGCCAGTTTTTACAAGAACAAGATAGAATCAACATCACTGATGACGCCAACATGAAGTAAATTGCGGGTTTTGGTCAGGAAGGTTTCCTGGGACAGCCACAGCGCTAATGTAAAAGGCCTAATTGGAAAAGGCTGCTTAGGAGCACAGTGCGGCTTGATCGATTCTGGGTGGGCCCAGTCCACAGTCTCCTTTCTGCTGGAAGAAAGCCGCCTGGGAGCTTCAGAACTTTCTGTGAAATTTGAGAAAACATGGAATGGAAATGGAAAGGCTGCCTAGACTGGGGAGCTGCGTTATCCAGCAACGGTATCGGGATTTAATGGGTGCGCATGAAATTTGGGAAAAAATACAGCAAAAACACTTACTTCTGTCAACAGAGCGAAAGTAAATCGAAATTCAAAGGGAAGAGGGTGCCATGGTTTTTATAGAAAGCCCCCCCCCCCCCATAACCGCTTAGCAGAGTGGCGCAGCTAACCATAAGCCTGTAAAGAGGATAGGCCACGCCTACCACCCCTCCCGCATAGCCCCGTGTCCTCAGTGGGCGAAGAAGCTGAGAGATTGTGATTAATGGCTCTGTCTCCATTCAGAGACAATCAAATCATGCCAAAGGCTTCCGGGGCCGCAGCTAACGGGAGGCGGGGCCCCACTAAGTTCGTTTGGAAACGTAATGAAACATTTATAGCTACTGCTGCCATAAATAAGGAAACAACACAGCATTTCTCCCTAACGACCTCTGGAAAGACAGTGGCAGCTGGGAAACAAGCCGTGCTTCCAGGTAGGAAGCAGACCTTCGCTTAACTGTCAGCCGGGCTGCGGTAATAACCGGCCTGATGCCGAGACTCTTCCTGGCTCACTCTGCACGGTCATTATTCTGTCCGAGCGCACGGCTTTCTGCCGGCACTCTCCCCTTGCCACTGACCACCCATTTTTTTATTTGGCAGCTATAAGAGCTTTTCAGAGAAACATCATTAGAAATGAAACCACAAACTGAAAATGACACATATGATCTGGGTTTTAATGAGTTTTAGGGGTCACTTAGGTAACCACGACATTATGATTTTACTGTATTATGTTATGTTATCTCATGTTACACTATGTTACGCTACATTATGTGACGTTATGTTATTGTTACATTACGCCATGTTACGTTACCCTACGTTGCATTATGTTATGCAACATTATATTATATTATGCTATGTTACGATAGACAGTACTCTTCCCTCTGTCTATACTACCCATAAAATACCGATAATTGTACAGGATTTTTCACACTATGTAAATGATCTACCAATCTCTGTATTTAGCCCTGTACTGTCTATCATGCTGAGAATATTGCACCGTGAGTCCAGAAAGAATGTTATTTTGTTTCACTGTGTATTGTTGTAAGTAGCAGATTTGTCATCGTGTGCAGAACCCCCAAGCCCACCAAACCCCATGCGTGTTTCCCAAGCATCGATGATCTCCAGAGAGCCTTGTGCCCAGTGAATAACAAACAGCGATGGCCTCTAAGGGCCGGGATGGGGTCTGAATGTGGTGCGGGTGAGGGTGGGTCGGGGGGAAGGGCAGAGTTCTGCCCAGAAGAAGGTTATTTACACTCTCTGCCTTCAAAAAGTGAGAGAAAGAGACATACTGAACACGGTGGGTGGCGCGACGCCCCCTAGGGCCACGCACCATTATCGCATGCAGGAATAACATTTAAGAGCACATGCCAAGAATAGCTGGCAGGGAGGTGGTGTGAAGTGAGTGGGTCACATGACCGGCATGGGCTCCTCTTCCAGGGCCCGCCACAATCAGACAGTGAACAGGGTGCGAACTGCACTGGATATTGTACCTCAACCCCAGCCCAGCTACCTCGACGTCAAAGAATCTCTGCCAAGCTTCCCTCATTCCAGAAAGGGCGGCCTTTCAATTTTTACTTTCATAGCAATGCTATAAAAACATCTTTCAATTTAAGCCACTGTCTTTGTCAAGCCTGGCTCGGTTATTGATTATTGAGGCCAGTGATCAGGTTCCAGGGGTCAGCCATAGAGAGCTGAAGATGCCGGAGGTCTAAGCCACAGAGAAATTAGACAAACGCAGCGTGCGGATCTCTGGCCTTCAGCTGCAGCTGTGCTCAGTCACCCGTCAGCATAATGAGCTCTGTGAGTGCCGCGTTGAGTGACTGAACGGTGTTTAACTGTGACGGCCTGGTTAACGACGCGAGTGTGAACACATCCGGAGAATTTGCATAGAGACGCATAATGTGGACAGAGAACATTGCGCTGAGAACCTAAAGAAGGACCTTTTGCCATCTAAAGACCCCGAGTCATAAAAGCCGAAACAGCAAGATACAGGGACGGTCTCCCTAATACAGCAGCGTCCCTCACCGTGAAAAATCACTCTGCTAACAGCAGACACTTTAGTCAGCCGGGATTCTGTACCTCTTCCGGGCATCACTTCCACTTACTTACGTACACAGTTTATTTATTACGTCATTTATTACTCCACCCCGAGCTGCTCCCGACTGGCTCTAGATAGTGTAGTGTTAAAATGTTCTTGAATGCTATATATCAGGGCATGGGCACAAAGACACATTCCTTGTGTTTAATATACTTGGCCAATAAAGATCTTTTCTGATTCTGAAGATGCTAAGCATAAATATGAATGATTTAAAGAGAGAGTCTGTGAGGCCAGGGGACCCAACCTCAGCACATTCTGACATGCATCTACTTTCCAGTACAAAGCAGCAAGAAAGCATGCAGGGAGTGACGAGGAACGGTACCGTGTTGTGGGTCTGAGTCTGGCCAACCAGGATCAGGATGTTGGAGCAGACGATGGACAGGCAGAAGTTGATTAGGATGATGGATCTTTCTGATCTAATGTATCTTTGAGAAAAAAATGGAAAACAAGGACAACGTGTCATACACGGAGAGTCAGTTAGATATGACAGAACCGAAAGTGACCTTTACCTTCAGCAACATATTAATGCAAATGTAATTAATTCAAACACGATATTGCAGTTAACTTCAGCACACTGAGGAGCTGGTTCGGACAACTAACCTCCATAACACGGCATAAACAACAGCCAGTGTGATCAAGGCCAGGCAGGACAGCCCACAGCCCACAATCAGCGTCACCGAGGGCACCCCTGAGTACTCCATAGTCTGTGAGGGGACAGCACGACATGAGCACAGGGTCACATGACCACATAACACATGATCACATGACCACATAACACATAGTCACATGACCGCATAACACATGATCACATGACCATATAACACATGGTCTCCCTCATAAATAAATCCAGAGTTTGAGGAATTCCTCCATTGTGGGTCAGAACCACTCAAACCTCAGCAGCCATTATTTGTTAAGAATCATTAACTACCAAGTTTGTCTGTTAAATAAAACTGAATGTAACTAAACTTTACTCTAAGCAACATAACAAACATCTTGTTTTTTTATTACAACAATAAACAGCATAACAATAATCCAAGTTTTTTTAAGGAAATGGCAGTGAGCATTTTCTTGGTAAAGAACAGGGTTGCATTTAAAATAAGACTGATGTTACAGTTTATCAACACACCGTTCTGCTTAGGGGGAGCTTTAATCTCCAAATGGATGTTTCGTTTTCTTTACATTTGACTTACTTAACTCAGAAGAGACTAATGCCTAGAAAATGCCTCCTTTTCCTATGATGTTAATTCGGCAGTAATCATATAACCCGATATTAATTAGTTGCTCATGAATATTAAATCAGTCTCACAAAAGCGTTTCTTCAATGTCAGAATATCAAACCATTAGTAACATGTCAGAACTGTCATTAAAGGGACAGACGTTTTTGGATAAACTCCATCCGATGATAAACAAGAAAATGCAGAGGTTGTCCTGTACTAGATGGTCATAAATAAAAATTACTATAATTACCATATATATGTTCCTTATCCCTTCTATTACAAATTCAGCCACTAGTGGAAGTGACTTTAAAATCGCGTCTGGCGTAATTGCACCAGCGAGCAAGTCTAATCTCTGTTTAGTGTACGTTATTACAGCGCTTAGCGTTAAGGGTGACTGTAATTCCATCCACAAAGCTTTTACTCAAAACTGATCCCAGAGTCAACACTGAGAATAGCTTCTGCTAACTGAAAGCCGGTCCAGTGTGCAGCAGGCACAGGGCAAAGCACCCCACAAAATGACACACGGAGTTTTCAACTGAATCGTAATGATAACGGTTTTACATAAATCCGAGAGAGGGACTGTTAACCACACGGAATGGATAATGCTTCTGCCTTCTTCGATGTAAATATTAAAGATGGCGCATTAAGTGGGATTAAATCCCAGTGAATGGACTGAGAGACCATGCTGGCGAGAGGAACCGGACCCCCAGAAGCAAGCGACGCGCCGGCCGCGTCCCCGACTCGCCTTCCCGATGCGCGGCGCGGCCTTTCCGCCCGGACAGTGCACCGCGTCTGCTGTCCCACGCAGGGTGTGCACGTATCCGACACACGCACGCACACGCACACACACATACACGCGCGCGCGCACACACACACACACACACACACACGCGCGCGCGCCCCCCGGTAATTAAATCATATGTGTGTCATACTCGAGTCGGTGGAGAAAAAAAGGGATGGGGCAGTGAGAGTGCTACACACACACACACACACACACCCGCGCGCTCGCGCAGACACACACATATACAAACATCAAACACACACGTATGCGAACAATTACGCCCAAATCAGGAACACACACGTCGATCATCAAAAGAACTCGCACCTGCAGCCAAATTAACACATAAATCGAAATTTTCTGGAGCAAATATTATCAGAGGAATCGTGCTGGCCAACACACCTCAAGCCGCGCAAACATCACCCGCGACACGGCAGCACAATACGAATAATAATAATAACAGGAATAATAATAATGATAGTAATAGGCACACTTACTATTTCTCTTGGTAGCTGAGCCAAAATGGCGAAGGTAGATACGCGATCACATAAGCATTTTGTATGGGATGCATCGGTAAGCACGGTTTTACATCCTTTGGCGGACCAGGATCCCCAGGAATCGTTCCTGCAAGGAGAAGGAGGGATGAATCAGCCCTCAAACAGGGCAGGCGAATCCGTCCGCAATCATTTTAACACGAAATGATCACACTATAAAAAGAAAGGCGACTCGCAGTTCGCTGTGATAGCATTAAATAGAGAGGCTGGGAGCTGTCCTATCGCCCGTGGTGCTGATGGCTGAAATTCCTCCATGCATCAGCCCCCCATGCATCAGCCCCCCATGCATCAGCCACCCATGCATCAGCCACCCATGCACCAGTTCCCCATGCATCAGCCCCCCATGCAACACCCACCCATGCATCAGCTCCCCATCCCCGGTACAAGCGCACTAATCCCAGCCGCTCCTGCGGTACCGAAAGCAAAATGCCATCTGTACCAGCATTTCCTGATGCGAAGCCACGGAGCGCGTCTGCCTGTCCTTGCTTCGCGTTTTCCGGTCCTTCCGTGCTTGAAATCTCCCTTTTCTTTTTCGCCTGATCTTTTTCCCTAGCTGTTCTAATTAGCAGCTTTTGGATGCTTCCTGAGGGGGATTTTGAGCCTGGAAACGGCGGACAGCATCAGATTGATGCTCTCTCCGCTGGTGCTGTTGCTCAGGCGGAGGGGGAGGGCTGCTCGCACACAGCACACTTTGGCACAAATCTTTTATTTTTTTATCATTTAATTCGGCAACAGACGCACAGCCGGACATGGCTGGTGCGGGCTTGACCCGGTTCCGTGATTCAGCCGCGTCCGCTTTGCCGCGTTACACGTTAATCGCGGCGCTCGGCCGCAGAGCAGCGGCGCATCTCACCCCGTGGAAAGGCAGAGGATGGTAGCAGCCGGCCGGTCCCTTTCTATATAGCCGCAGATACATGGCAGCAAAAGGCGCACGGACTCAGGCACACTGCAGCCTGTGTCTAATCTGAAATTCTATAGATTAATTGCTCTGCCTTTACCGAAAAAAAGTTACATTCTATCTATCTATCTATCTATCTCCAACATTACTGAAATGTGTTTATACACACTTCCAGTGCCAACACGGGTAGGCAAAGAGGGTTTCATAATAAACACAAACAGCTGCATTCAAAAGGCGCTTCATGGTCAGCGCTTCGGGGGACTTCAGGGCTAAAATCCGTAAAACGTTTCGGTCAGATTATTATAGGCGCCACAGAACTGATTCAGCGAAAGCCTGGGGTGACGAAGACATGAGCACTGTATCACCAGCGTGCCAGTACTGATTAATCCCCATATGTCTCTGAAGATCAAGCCCACATCAGCAGAACCATACTAAATAATGCGCTTCTCTGTAGATAATTATCAGTCCAGTCCTACAAGACAGCCCCTTAAATGGGAGCTATACTGCAATATCTAGAATCAACTGGATTAAAATAATTATAACAGCAAAACGATACATTCAGAAGCATAACTAGGCATTAAAACATGTGTATGAAAGATAATCATCATAAGAAATATTAGCACGCATAAAATATGCTCAAAAGTATCTAAAACAAGTGCAGTATAGGTTATATTTAATTTGATATTCTCGTCATCTGGTTTAATCTGCTGGCATTCTGCGTTAATCTGACAGACCACCATCCTTAGAATGGTAGGCCAGTTAGCGCAAAATAAATACTGTCGCTGCGTATTATCTTATGGTATTTATGCTCTTTTGTAATGAGGCTAAAATTTATCCCCTGAGCCGCGTTAAAAAAGCTTTTTGCTATATTACTGTTTTCGGGTTGCCTCCGAAGTGCTTTATCTCTTTGCGATAATGGAATATATGCTTTCGGATGATGCTGAAAATTTACATAACCCAGGAGAAGGCGAAAACGCGGATGGCGAGAGATCGCCTTATTCCTTGGTGTGATTCTCTGACGATAATAGCGCCTTCTTCAGATATGATTTTCATGCTCAAATGCGGTCAACGAGCCTTTTGAAATATGGCATCATCTAGTTGAAAGGTGCAGACAGAGCAAAGGACGAATTATGGTACATAGTCTATGCCAGATGACGTTTAAGACGCTGAAAGCTCGTAAGGATTACTGCTGGTTAATAATGAAATACCCGAATTACACCACTTTGCGATTGTTCTATTTACAGAATTATAAAAAATAAATGCAAAAAGAGCTTTAACATATTCAGTTTTCTGATACCACTGCTCATGGGTGTCGCCTTCATTAAATTTGAGGGGGACGTGTCCCCCTCACATTTCATAATTATTCGTTTGTACCCCCCCACATTTAACATTAAATATGAGTTCACCCCGCCAGTGCGTCCCTCCCACATTCAAAATGCTTCTGCCGCCGCTACCACTGCTTTACTGTAATAATTGAATAACTGAATATTGTATTGTATTGTAATATGTGACCTACTGCAATTAAAACTTTTGCTATAAGAAATAAGTCATTTTGAAAAGCATAATAAAAGGACAGTATAAAATGTGTTTATTTATCCAAAAGATGATTAAAGATGCACCAGGCAAAATGATGGATGGTGAGGTTAATATCAGACTAGCGGGGGGCCCGCGGAAGGCGATGCAGGTGCATAGCAGCTCGCTGGAGACACGGCTACCAGACCGCTGACCTTTTGCACGAGATCACAGGTCTCCGGTTCCAAGACAGCGAGAGGTGGAGCAGATGGGCAGAGGGCGGGGGGTGATAATCACACGGGGGTGAGAGGCAGTCTGCTCTCCATCCAGAGGATGGCGCTCCCCGATGCTCTGCGCATGTTACCTGCCACTCAAACGTCCCGCAAGAGCTGCTGATGCTCCCAGCTTTAGCATCGGGAAGCCTCCCGGAAGGTAATAACGAAACAAAATCAAGGGATTTAAGTATGTCATTAGGTGACTAGATCCAATTAGGGCCGTGGTAGTGCCAGGCTTCTATTCCCAGACCGGAGAGGATGTCATTAGGGCCGTGGTGTGATTGTAGGGCCATCGCACGTGCATTTAAGGAAGCGGTAACATCAGTGCAATCTGCGTCACTGCCCGGCCCGGCGAGCCGTCTTCTGGCTGCACCGACAGTAGGCTAATGCAGGGCTAAAACAGTGAGGGTGACTCTCCATCTTGGAGGAGCGAGCCCCGCAAAGGGGCCGGAATGCTGGCCACAGATCACTGTCCGTCCCTGCCTATCTCTGCTCTCTGCTGCCCTGATGACAATTTCCACAAACGCTGCCCCAATGTGGAGGACCACGTCATAAATACCCCCCCCCCCCGCCTGGCACTGCTCACTTTAACTCTTTACCTTACTGTTATTATCTGTTTATTGTTTGTTTTTAGCCACTGC
>JAODKM010000058.1:1836553-1846898 GCA_026780845.1 Petrocephalus sullivani | reverse complement strand
TGGAGTTAGGACATGCTCTGCAGAGCTAGAATTACCATTTCTTTGTTGTATGATGTAAGATGTTTCAGTTTCTTGGATGGATTTGTATTTTGTAGACCCGTTTCTTTTGTGGCCCATTTTCAATGTAACTTTAATTTCCTTTTGACAGCCAAATCTTTGAACATGACGTCAATGCGTGATGCTGAATTCATCAGCGAAGCTGCAGCGCGAGTGCAGACTGCCTTGTCATGAAAGACACAGTATGATCCTTGAGCATATTTCATTGGCTAAAATGATACAGAATAGCCTCTTTCTATCCATGGGCTGAGGCTCTAACGGAATGAGAGTGTTATTAATGCACATATATAAAATGCTCAGAGAATAAAATTAAAACTTTTTTCAAGGACAGATGACCAAAATCTGGGTGGTCCTGGAAAATCCTGAATGGGTGGTAATCCTAATTATCACACTATCTGCAGGGTTAGCACACACTCGGGGGTTAGCACAGGGACCAAGATTCATGGTTAGCAGATGTCCTAGGATCAGCACACGCCCTGGGGTTATCATAAACTCTGGGGTTAGCACACGCTCCCCCTTTAGCTCACGCTAAAAAGTTTGCACGCTCTAGAATTAACACACGCTCTGAGGTTAGCAAACACTCTGGGATTAGCACACGCTCCAGCATCAGTACACGCTCTGAGGTTAGCACATGCTCTGGGATTAGCACACGCTCCAGCATCAGTACACACTCTGAGGTTAGCACACGCTCCAGCATCAGTACACGCTCTGAGGTTAGCACACGCTCTGGGATTAGCACACGCTCCAGCATCAGTGCATGCTTTCAGGTCAGCACACGCTCTGGGATTAGCACACACTCTGAGGTTAGTACACGCTTTGAGATTAGCACACGCTCCAGCATCAGTACACACTCTCAGGTTAGCACACACTCTGGGATTAGCACACGCTCTGGGATTAGCACACGCTCTGGGATTAGCACACGATCCAGCATCAGTACCTGCTCTGAGGTTAGCACACGCTCTGGGATTAGCATATGCTCCAGCATCAGTACACGCTCTGAGGCTAGCACACGCTCTGGGATTAGTGCACACTCTAGCATAGGTACATGCTCTAAGGTTAGCACACACTCCAGCATCAACACATGCTCTGAGGTTAGCACACGCTCTGGGATTAGCACATGCTCTGGGATTAACATGGTTGATGGCTTCTAAGTGTGATGGAAGAGGAGCTTCTCTGTCGTGTCCTGAGGTCTGACACCTGCATCTGTCACCGGTCTTTATTGCTAAAAGGCGACTCGCTGCTCCCAGCATACTGCTCTTCACTTAGCCAATATTAAAATTGGTTTTATGAGGGCTTCAGAAAAAGGTGGCATGTTTTACGGCCTTTTAACGAACACCATAAAAGTTTGCATTAGAAAAAGCAGCTGTTCTGTAAATCAGGGCTCTTTGTGAAAAGGTGAACGTGGCCCCCAGCTGTGTTAGGGGGCTCGTCTCCCTGCATGGGGTTTATGGAGCGTCAGTCTGCCATCCGCCTCATGGAGTGAAAAGCAAAGACTCTGTGTTACACCGTCTACTAGAGCCAAAGGATACCAAAGGAGACGTAAACAAACAAAGTCAGCAGAAAGTACAGCGCCTCACAATTAGGGCACACGGACATTTTCCAGGAATGTTTCACATTTTCCCTTCATAGCCACACATCCACCCATGCCCTCTCTTGTTATAATTGAGAGCTGCAGCATAAGACTGTTTTTTTCTGCATCTTTACCTAATTGGCTCTGCTCACACACACGTCAGCTAGGAAGCCCTGTTCAGGTTTATTTCGAGAAGCACGTTATATTTATAGAAGTGGCCTGTTACATTTTTATTCCACTGATAATACTCCATATAGATAAGCGAGCATCTGCATTTTTAAACGTTTCGCGGAGTGGGACTGTAAATGTGATTTCAGACCCTCTGCCGGTCACACAAACACAGCTGCTATAAATATATCACTATGAACTGGAGGATGCTCACATCTGGCCTGAAATATTGCTCAGAGACATTTAATACGCTCTCTCCACCTCGGGTGTGTAACGGGGTAAGCAGCAAACTGGGCTTTCATGAAGAGCTCTCAGCTCACACAAACAGAAAGATCTGCCTAATGGGGATGATATGATAAGAGATTGTGACAGTGCCCCCTGGCTGTGTGTGTCGTCACTGCGGTCCCACCTGTGCAGTCCGGGTTAAAACACTCTCTGCTTTCGGCCCAATGGCCCCGGCACTCGGAGCCGCCATGCGCCGCTGCCGAGCACTGCCGCGTCCTTTGCTGCGTCCCGTTGGCACACGTGACTGAGCAGTCGCTCCACTGGCTCCATTCCTGCCACTGCCCATCCACTGAAGGGAGAGAGCAGAGAGAGACTGACTCCTGTAGGGCCAGTGAGCAGGCTGTGACCTGCACCCATTAAACAGGGGCCATTTACAGGTGCTGCGGACCTGCTCTCCATGTGTGCCAGGCTGTGAAAGACCATCACATTCTGCTCTGTCTGCTTCCACTAAAATGTCCTCCAGTTCCCCTTTCCTGAAGCATTTCTAATACACACAAAAAATTTAGGACAGAATTTGGGCCATGGGAGAGTGTGCCGTGAGAGTACCTGGACAGAGGGCGATGTTGCAGAGTCGGGTCTGGGTCTCGGGTCCATCACATGGTCTGCCCCCGTGCTGGGGAGGCTCGCACGTGCGTGTCCTCGTACGCTGGCCTCGGCCGCACGTAAAGGAGCACAGGCTCCAGGGCGACCACTCGTCCCACACACCATGCACTGCGGACAGAGGGCAGAGGTCAGAGCGCCCCCCAGGGGCCGTGGATGGCGCGACCGAGTGTGGCGTGGGGATGTGAATGTGAAGGCTGGCATGAGCATCAGGGGAAGGTTAAGGAACTGTGCAAGGGTCTGTAAGACCCGGCAGGCAGGCCGTGATCACTGGCGGGGTCATTAGAGGGCAACGCGCTATGTTCCAGCTCCTCACATTGTCACTGGCGGGGTCATTAGAGGGCAACGCGCTATGTTCCAGCTCCTCACATTGTCACTGGCGGGGTCATTAGAGGGTTCCAGCTCCTCACACTGCCGCTGAGGGGACAGCCCCAGCTAAAGTTTCAGCTATAGCTCTATCGCAGCTGATATTTGTCTCCTGGACGTCCAGGAGCCTTGTCCTTAGAACATCCTTCTCTGCGACACTGACTGAGGCGCGATCCCTTCTGCACCATGTTCAGAGGGTGAGTGTGCATCTTCAGTGCGTGAGTGGCGGACTCATTCAGCCCCATGTAAGGGAGTTTCAGCGGAACGAGATCACCATCATGCACACATGCATAACTGCAACAGCATGGGCCGTTTGGACTTGAACCCGCTCAATTCGGCTGAATTGATGCTGAAGAATGGAATTTGCTACAAATTTCGAAAAAAAACACACACACACACACCTTTCAAGAAAAAGATTACGATAAAGATAAGGGTACAATATTAGCTAACAAAATAATGAATTCTACCTTGTGTGATACTGATGATAATTTGGGCTAGCTTCCATAAAGGTAATTAGACCAAGCAACCTATAAACTTCCACTTAAAAATGTAATACTAAAAGAAAATGCCATAAATGAATTTACTGGAAGATTTACGAAACGATTTGCATGTACTATGGAAACTTTATCTTTCGGGCATTAAGTATGCATTTCTGAGAGTTTTTGTCTTTTAAAAGGTTAGACAGTTAATTAAACCGTCTAAGGAAGTCAGTTGTTCCAGAGTGTGGAATACCTGCGCATGTCCAGCCTGCAGACGGGGGAGTCTGCAACTTCTACAAGGTTCCTGCCCCGTTTTACTGCAGTAACCACCCTGCACAGGCCAGATAAAAACCCCGAGACTCGGCAGGGTGGGCTGGACCTAAACGACACAGATAATCGATGCCACTTTGCAGAAGGGGAGACATGGTCAGTGTCTCTCATGGTCCTGCTTCCTCCAGCATCAGCAAAGCTTCCAGCAACACTGCATATGCATGCTGCTCGAATAAAGGCAGCCATCAACGGCCAGAATTGATTGTGCTGAAAGTGGCAGCATACCTACAGAAACTGCTCACCCCTTTGTTATATGTGGATATAAAATGCAGGAAGAGAGACAGAATTCTCTCGTTGCAAAGTGTCATGAACTTCTTTTTTCTGGATATCCGACTTTAAAGAATCCCTGAATTCACCATTCCCATATGGGACTGCCAGTCCACCAGGGGGCGCTAGAGCTCTCTCAGAGGTTTAAAATATGATAGAGGGCAAGTTACGACAGGCTGCCTCACATTAGCTTAAGTTATTTGTGTTGTCATTTTTAACTTTTATTGGTTTCAACTACTTCTAAGCCAGTTTGTGGTTACTCTCTTTCATGCCCTTCATTTCACCCATCATTTATTAGAAACGAGTTTCACCAAAGGAGTGCAGGACTTCAGTTTAGCAGACTTTTACTGCCTGTAGAAAGACCCATGGGATCAAACCATTTTCTCTGAGCTACAGTCCACCGAAGGATAAATTTAGCTGCTTGGAAAATTCTGCTTTACAAAATATAGACACGCCAGTCTGTTCACTCCTGGGAATCATGTCTGAAATGACAGCTTTCCTCGCTGTCAATGTAACAACGCTGGTAGAAGATGTACGGTGAACCTTAGCCGCATAAATTAAACGGCTGAGATGACCTCTCTCTAACGAACCGAGCCTGAGCAGCGATCGTCACCAAGTCTCTCTGTACTAAGCAGAGCGGGAATAAGATTATTGTATCATTATGCATGATACCTAAAAGGATGTGCTTGTCATTACAAATTAAGTTTGGAAAGTGAAAACCACGCATAGATATTAATGGAAAATTCTGCCCCGGTTCGAGGTCCTACAGCTCAGCGGTAGCATGCAGTTTGACAGAATGCGGTTTCCAGTCGCATGATCTGAAATCATGGTCTGTGGTTTAGACCATGGCAGTGAAGGAGAGCAGCTTGGGAGGACATCTATCTAAGCTTCCTAATCTCTGTGGCGTCCAGAGGGCTTTCCAGCAGAAGCCTGTTTGGGGCTTTAGTCAAATTAAACATACTGCAAGACTGGCGGCGATTCAAAAGCTGCCTGAAAGCAGCACAGCGCACAGAACCTAAGACTAAATATGCAAATGTGCGGTAAATATGCACTCATTTGGTAACACTGTCATTTCACACTGAACACCTTTGCAAACAAGCAACTTGCTGCTATGGGTTTCAGTTTAAGGCAAGCATGATCTATGGTCTTACACAGAGTTTAACATGCTATGACATTGGATTTCAGGCAAGTGTGATCTCACACTGCGTTTAAGGTGCTATGGGATCGAGATCTCCAGTTTGGGCACAGTTTGGGCACTGTTTGGGAAACGTGTCATTTAGATAAAACTGTTAAGACTATATTTAGGGTCGTAAAACATGCCAAATGACACGGGTTGTGGTATAAAGTAAATATTGAGAATTACAATAGCATGGCCCCTGACGTGTCCTTACAGCTCACACAGCACCTTTGGGCTTTCTAAAACACTAGGTGTTATTGAAGAAAGTTCTGGAGCGTGGTCATACATCGCAATATCGCACCCTCTCTAAACATGCTGCGTAGGCGAGATACGTCTGCACTGGTAACCGAAATGCCTTCTAAAAGCAATCAAACGGTCCTCCTGAAGGGCTTATGATGCTGCGCACCTGACGATGATCCGCAGTCTCAGTTTTGACAGTAATATATTCAGCAGTCTTTTTGTAAGCCCCTTCGGCAAAATATAAATAATTATAAAACTATATATATATACACACACACGTTTGAGTCAACCTAAAGCATAGCAGTGTGCAGAACTGCTGATCAAGGCATCACGCAAGACGACGGGTCACTTCTGCGATCGGGAAAATGCCAGAATTTGGGGTATGTAATGGGGAATTCCCCTGCCAGCGATCAGCGAGGCAGATACGGCCGAGCGGCGCAGCCGTCCCAGAACCAAAACGATATGGGCGATGCTGCAGCTTTAAAAATGAGTCTCGAACAGATGAAGAGGATCATCTGTCGGGGAAGATGTTGGGAAATCGGGATCAGGACTGAAGACTGACAGGAACAGAAAGATGGGAGATCAAAGCACATCTTAGCAATAGTACTTCTAAAGCTACTTGTCAAAATCAATAATAATAATACAACAACAACAACAACAACAACAATAAGAATAATAATAATAAAAGGAACATTAACAAAGACATTCATACTTGGAAAAACAAAGCACAAAGACTAAAGTTTCTGCAAAAGAATGACTAGACATTAAATCAGACAGTGGCAGGCGAGGATCACAGGTGAATGGAGAGGTTCTCCAGTGGGGTCGGCAGGATGACGGCATGCTGTCCCAGCGTCTGCCGCTAACACTACCTGGACAGGCAGCTGTGTTATTGCACACCCTCGACTCTCTTAAGGGGCCGCTGCAGTGTGTTCCGTAAGCCGAGAGACACGTTCTTGTTCGCACCTGCGACCCTTGACCGCATGTTACGGAGCAAGTGCTCCACTGGGACCACTCCTCAGCACCAGGGTCACCTGTGTGGGAGAAGGGTGACACCAGTTAAATGCAGGACCACGGTCACATGACAGCCCAGGGGCGGGGCTAAAGCTACCAGGTGGGGATGGGGGGGCGGGGTGGGGGACGTTTCTTAAAGGGCCGGGATGCCCTGCTATGGTCAATATTTTAATTTGAGCGTTTTTATGTGATCTTTGAACAATTTACATCGCTGTGCCTTAACTGTCCATGGTTCTGTAGAAATCCAAGGCCCTGTGTTTAAGGATTTTGTAAAAAGAGCTGTATCTGTCATTTTGGAAAATAAATTCAGTTTTTCAGTAAGCTTTCACTGGTACCCCACAGACTCAGCTCTGGGGAAACTTTAGAAATACTTATTCGTGTCAGTGCGGTTCACGCCTGATCAATAACCAGAAACGCCTAGAACTATTAAGGAGAAAGTATAAGGAGGAAGTGGACGAGGCACAATTAAGCTCCAACCCCTTTTAGATGTAGGGAGGATGGTTTTTCCTAATTTTGTCACGAGTGTCTATCCTTTTCACTTTCATCTAGTCTTTTTTCCCCATTAAATCCACCTACTGGACCATGACAAACCTCGAATCATAGATACAGGCTAGTGTTCAAAGATCACGTAAAAAAGGTTGAGTCGGCCTAAGGGAGGCACTCATTGGATGAGCTGAGGGCTCGGGTATGAGTTCTAAGGTGGTTCTTAAGGGAAAAGCCTTTTATCAGCATTCATCATAAACTGCTGTATTAAACAGAAGGGTGCTTCAAAATAACTCATGCAAGCCATTGAACAAGAAATCAAATCACAGAACTGAAAGATAACATGTAGATCTCATGCAACATGACATAATAGGTAAATAAAAAAACGTTAGTTTATGAAAGATGCGTAGGATATTTTCCAGGTGTAACATTTTCAACCTGTGTGAGTACATATGGTGCAGAGTGGGTGTGGATGGCGTCTGCTGGGGAAGGACTGCATCGCGCCTGCTGTCTCTGTAACGCCACTTCTACATACAGTATGTACTGCGATTGTTGTCTTGCAGAGTATGTTGTGCCTGCTTAGCAGTGCGTGGGTGCGTGAAACGCTCTCTCTCCTCTCGCTATCCTGTGCTGGTTAGAACGGAAGAAACGATACATGTTGTGCTTAAGTTTGAGCAGGGATAGGCGTCTGTGGTTCCAAGAATTAAATAAGGAAAGCAACTCGTTAAATGAAACATCTTAAAAGCGCTATAATATATGCATGTTGATTTAAAAAAATTTATTTATATAACATAGAGAGGGTCATGTTTCAGAGGGTGTCTTTCCGTAAATGTATGTGGGAATAATAAGAATTTCAAGATTCTTGCGGACCCATTTCTTTATTTTCTTGAGATGATTCATGTGTTTAAACAATTGAACTTTTATGTGAGGAAGTCCGGAATCACGGGAAACGTCAGCCCTGCGCTTTACCTAGCCGTCTATAAATGCAGGCACGGCACATGTGTGTTGATGCGTGTTGGCGGCATGTTGGGTTTGCTGTTCACCCTAAATGTGCCTGCAGTCCCAGTCAGGAGTAACCGCACATGCTGCCATTATGGGATAATTAGAAATACATGACATTATCATTAAATGTGGTGCCTCGCCTCCACTTTAGCTTCCAGGTCGTGGGTCGTGGGCCAGTGTGAGATTTCGGGCCGGCGTTGTGAAGAATGGACCTTCTCCGGCCGGCCGAGCCGACCTGAGCATGAAAATCTACATCCTGCCTCATGAATAAGTGCGATTTCATGCCGTAAGGCGTCCAGGGAGACGAGTGTGTCAGCAAATCCTGCCCCTGCCTCCGACGGGTGACACTGGCTCTTTGTGTACGTTTGCTGGATGAGGAGAGACTGTCTGCGGCCGTTTTACACTGACACACAATATCCGAAATCAAACACCATGCCCTGCAGCACAGACGCGTTTAAACAAAAGGGAGGGAATGAATGACTCGGCAAATATTTGGTGACTATGGGGTGCCGTGCCAGTCAGGCTCATTTCCTGTGCAGGTCATTTCCAGCAGTCACCAAACATTTCTAAGTACAGAAAAATGCCACTATTCCGCATTTTGACCGCCGTCTCTGACATAGAGAGACAGATGATCGGGGAACTGGATGCATTTGGTCTTGCGTGTGAGGCGCTGCACTTTTGGCACTGAAGGGGATTATGTGCGATCTGTCGTTCCAGCTCTGAATACATTCACGCTTAGTTGAAATCTTATGATGCTTTTACGACGCCCTAGGCCACTGATCTGATGCTTAAAATGATTTGGGTCCTAGAGGGAAGGTCTCTCATTATCTGAGCAGGTCATAAATGAGACACTGAAAGGTCTCTGATCGATTGGTGATGTGCAGAAGCCGTGGGGCGCGGTCAGGGCTGGAGGAAAGCGTGACACCTGCGGAGGGAGGGAGGGATGGATGGATGGATGGGCACAGGCGCCCGGAGGGAAGGGGGCCAGCATGCAGACGTTAGTGGGTTAAACCGGGTGATGGTAAAGCTTTAGCGTTTGGTGAAACAGAGAAAAATATATAAAGAAAGGAATGCTAAGTGACAAGTAAATGGTTAAAAGAAGTTAACTGAGGGCTGATGTCAAAGGAGACGGGAGACTGACAGCTGACTAACCCCCCCAACCCCACCTCTCAGATACATTTCAACATATTTA
This sequence comes from Petrocephalus sullivani, assembly GCA_026780845.1. Lineage (NCBI taxonomy): Eukaryota > Metazoa > Chordata > Actinopteri > Osteoglossiformes > Mormyridae > Petrocephalus > Petrocephalus sullivani. Next base: position 1,837,671 of record JAODKM010000058.1, on the reverse strand, counting down.
GCATGTATTTGGAAGTGCGGACAGATGATAGGACGTAGCATAAGGTAACCGTATATAAATATATGTATATATTACTTACATATATCGATGGTGCAGATTCATGATTAGCATGTAGAGAGGGATTAATGGTCAGAGAGCCTGGCATGTCTGAATGGCTTGGCCTTTTATTCCAATTTCAATTGTTACAAATTATCCTGCAACAACTAATTATGGAATTAATTATAAATAATAGTTAGTCCTTTAAACAGCTTTTATTTCTGGCCTGCCTGTTACTCTCCCCTCCTCACTCTGCTTTAATATTTGTTTCGATGTCATTCGAGAAAAATCTGCTCTTCCCGGAAGTCATTTGTTACGTAAGAGAACCATTCGTCCTTTACTATTAGCGGGATATAAATCATACACCTGCCAGTTGGCCCCTAGATCGTGGCGATAAGAGGAATAGGAGGCAGGGAGGCCAATTACACTCCCATTTTAAGTAAACAAACAGCGAGAGTGAGCAAATTTATCTTGCGGGATGGTGTGGGGCGGCGGTGTCTATTTATGGTGGCGAGAGTCGGGGTGGGGGGGGCAGAATGACGTCAACATTGTCACTAAAAATGTACATTACAGAGAAGGCATGCAGCAGCTGGGATGGTTAGCTTTAGTTAACACAAAAGGAAAGGGACAATATAACTATAGTATTACCAGTTTGTGCCATAAATCTAGCAGCGTCATGATGCTCCTGCGGTCGCTTTGCCTCATGAACTGATCTTGGCCGCTGACTTTTAACTGTACGCTCCCCCATCATTCCAAATTCTAGGGACAGAATAGAGGTTTATGAAAACTAGCGCTGGACAGCAAGTGCAAAGACTTAACGTTGTATTTGCCAGGTCGACGGCAGCAGCGTGGACAGCGCGGCCCCAGAAGGACAGCGCGGCCCCAGAAGGACAGCACACACAGATATACTCCCGCTTCTCGCCAGCGGTACTTTATAAGCAGAAGGAGATGCTTGTCAGGCGAGCTGCAGTATTAATTGAGTTTAAAAGCACAGCATACACACACAGCACACATGCAAATTAACTAACATTGGTTTAACGAGATGCCCCCCACCCCTATCCCCCCACCCCACCCCGCCCTGC
>JAODKM010000058.1:1794961-1808678 GCA_026780845.1 Petrocephalus sullivani | reverse complement strand
GGGTTGTCACTGTGACATGACATTATTAATGAGGAACGCCCATGAGTGAGCTGTGATTGGACGAGGCTGACCCGGGGCTGTCACTGTGACGTGACATTATTAATGAGGAACGCCCATGAGTTAGTGGTGATTGGACGAGGCTGACCCGGGGCTGTCACTGTGACGTGATATTATTAATGAGGAACGCCCATGAGTTAGTGGTGACAGGCTCCAGAGGTACGTCTCGCCTCAGCAGTGACATTGGGCCACGTCATTCAGCCTGAGATACACAGGAGACTGGCAAGGAAGCCTGAAACATGGGTGGCATAGAGAGCATCCTTCCTGTGATGCGGCCGGCCGGCCGGCCGGCGAGGGGGGTTACTGCCCCAGGCTCACTTATCGGCCGTCACGTCCTGTACAGAGGACCTGTGTCTGGCGTTGTTGAGAGCTCTGGGTACTGGGTTAGGGTTCGAGATCACTGGGTGCTGAATCGGGGTTAGAGTTATGCTCTAGTTAAATGGTCACCCATATGAAACATCACGTTAGTCAGTTACATATTCGGCACTTGTGTTTTAATAAAAACATTAAGGAGACAAATTACATAAACAAATTATACTGCTAGAATAAGCAGCAGCAATAAAACAATTAAATTCATGAAGTGCTGTACACACAGACAGTTCTAATATTAAATTGTGTTTGATGTTAACTGACTGCAGCTAATTAACTGTGCAGGTAGCCATCGTTATAAGCAGGAATCTTAATGAAGCAATTCGGGGTAAGCGTCTCCCTCAAAGGTACAACAGCGGCGCACCTGCAACGAGCCCAAGCTGCAGCCTTCTTTGCTGACTGCAGAATGCAGTTACGCGTTTCCTGTTACGCTTACGTGTATCCTGTTACATACATACAAAAGTATATATAAAACGTTACAGGCCTTTCTGGATCAATAACTATCGTCTCTGCATGGATACACAGGTCTCGATAAGCCCTACTGTACATCTCGATTCATTTTTTTCTTCATTCAAACAGTAAAAATACAATATTTTCTTAAAGTTAATTAAAGACCATTTTATGGACCCAAAAGATACTGAGGTATACCATGAGGCTGTACATTCAGGGCTGTATATCGAGTGTACGCTGTTATGTTTCATTAAAACAAAAGGCTGTGATCAGACTGTGCTGGTTTGGGTCGGGCTGGCAGAGAGCAGTGTGCTTGGAGCCAGGGTCCATTGCTAATGTTCATCATAAACATGCCGGCAGAGTCTGCTTCCTCCCTTTCCCCTTTAAATAGCCTCCACATCGCTCCTGCCTGCCTCTTCTCCTCGTTCATCTTATGCTATCGTTTCTGAAGCACTGCACAGAGACCGGCTAAGCCCTCCCCGCCCACAACGTTCCAAGTATCCTTTTTCGATAACGGACATTCACGCAAAATCTTCCAACGGCAAAAAGTATTGGTTCCTGTCCCTGGAAAAGTCTGTGCACATCACTGCTGCAGCTAGAGGTGTTTCAAAGTGTAAACAGCACGTCTTGTGAATATATAGACATATGTGTGTGTGTGTGCCTGTGTAGAGTACAGATTTCTGCTTTCTTACTGGCTACGCAGGGCCTTCACAGTCAGTCTGACAGCTATTTGCCTTCATGTTAAAAGCACGGTCACAGCAGCTATTTGCGTTTGCAGGTGTGAGGTAAACATCGCACCTCGGCTACGCACTCGAACCCGGTGGCACACAGGGAGGCAGACCTCACTGCGACTTTAGCTGACTAAACACTTGGTAACCTCCCCTGCCCTCTTTATTTATAACAAGGAGGACTTCATGTCTGAGGTCGCGTAAATGCTGATGTAAGACCAGGGCCTGGTTTGGTGTGTCTGGGGCCCCTCTCAAAAAGTCACACTGGGGCCTGCCTAATTTAGTGACTGTTTGTGGCCAGCAGGGGGCTTCAAACCTTGGGGGCCCCACACAAATGCTTGGTTTGAGTGGTGGTACATTCTGCCGCTATATAAGACACGCAGCCTGGACTGTGCCATTTACCTGCAGGGGGTGATGTCTCCCTGCGGGGTACCACACATAGAGCCCACTCGTTTTAGCTCCATCAGAATCAGCTTTAATTCACAAAAACTCAGCGAACTGATTCCATTATTCTAAGCTATTTGTTCCCCATCAAATGCAAACTATTTACGGCTCAGCAGTGCTCCGAAAAGTCCCTCATTTAAGCTCCTGCCTATAAGCTCATATGCAAATTTGTAAAGACCAGTCAGCATAAAGATGTGTCACTAATGGTGACGAAGCCATAACAGCAGCCACCCGCCAAATGCCTGGAGGGCAGGACCCTGAGGGAACCAATCACTCTGCCTGTGGCGAGTGCCTTACCCCGGGTTCGATCCCTTTGTTATCGCGATTTCCACACCTGATCGCACAGCTAGCAAATACAAGGGAAAATCTGCCAAAAATCAATCGGCCTGGTTTTGTTTAACGCTGAGGTGTGAAACGTTACTCACTGCCTCACAGGTGTTGAGTCTGATGAAAGCATCACCCTGGAGTCAAACGAACATCTGGGTGAGCATTTTAAGGTGTGTTTTTGGGTCGTGTCCCTGCTGGCGGCCCGGAAGGGGATGTGGAGGTGTGCGGGGGGGGTACAGAGTGAAGGGGGGTGTGGGGCTTAGTGGGTTAGGATGCTGTGCTTGTGCCTGGATGGTTGCTGGTTCAAATGCCAGCGTTGGCAGAGTGATGTCACCGTTGGGCCCTTGAGAGAGGTCCTTAGCTCCCAGCTGCTCCAGGGACGTTGGATATTGCTATATAAATTAAAAATAAAATACAATGCAGCAGGGGCACCCAATATGTCGATCGCGATCGAGCAGTAGATCCTGAAGGTAGTATGGGTAGATCATGCGACATTAATACTTTCTTACATTAGGTTACCATAACTACTAAGATCCTTTCTCTTCTAATGTGTCACCACGCAGAAAACGCAAATTTACTGATGCAAAACTCCAGCGAGCAAAGTGACCCAGCTAGTCTTCCGATTTATATCTACTAAAAAGGGATATAAAAATGAGTGGGGGAGCCGGAGCGAGTCAGGAACCATAAATGTATTGGATTGTGTTGTGCTGTAAGTGTTCATGCAGTGATGCAAGGTTCCCCAAAATATACTGTATGTATAAAGTATACTCAGTATATATATAACATATATTTAGCATTTTTTAACGTAGGTAGGTCATTTTGACCTAGTCATTTTAAAAGTAGCTCGCAATCTGAAAAAGTGTGGGCACCCCTGCTCTACAGTAATGGGAGAGACGTTTCACCGGCCACCACACTCCAGAGGCACGCAGTCAACATGGCCATATCAGACAGAAGAGGGGCGGCTCCATCCTCCCGCTCTGAAACGGCAGGAACGACTGTTCTCTCCTGGCCCCAGGCTGCCCCCCAAGGGTGATGACCACACAAGGAGCCCCTTCCTAAATGTCCAAATAACAGTGGCAAGCCTATAAATCAGCAGCTTTTTTAGGGACGACACTGGGGGAGGCGGGGTGTACAGGGGACTGGATCGATGTGGGGTGTAGGGAATGTCCTCTTCTGAAGCCACATCCCATTAAAGTCTGGCATCACTGCTGTTGTAATGAAACTTTTTAGTCAGCTGTTCCTGTCAGAGCAACAATGAGCTTCCAGCTAACGATGAACTGTACATTAAAGTAACAAATACCGCACGTTACAGTAACGGGTACTGTAATTACAGTAGCGAATACTGCACATTACAGTAACGAGTACTGCACATGACAGTAACAAATACTGCACACTACAGTAACGAGTACTGCACATGACAGTAACAAATACTGCACATTACAGTAACGAGCACTGTACATTCCAAAATAAATAACACAAAGTAAGTGTTTCTGGGAAAGGTGACAGTTGCCACGGTGACCTTGGCATCCCCCCCTCCCTTTTCACTGTGGCCACGTCTCATGCACCCTAATTCCTTAACTGTGGAGGCACTGCGTTGGCACGAAGCCACGTAACCACAGAGGCCTGCCTGCGGGGAATTTACAATGAGCCATGTCTCACTGGAAGGGCCTCAGCGGCGCACTCAGTCAGGGCATCGCAATGGAGCCCCCCAGAGCAAATGCGCACATGCCATGCTGCCCCAGCCTCCCCGACCCGTAAGATTCACCTCTTGTGTTTCGCTGCGGTTTCATGCATAAAGACGATTACTCAGAGGATCCAGAACTACAGTGGCGGCGGTGAATCCTAACACCACATTAAAGTGATGATACACTTCCTGCATCCATAAAACTACTTGAAACTGAATATTAAAGTTGGGTACTTTGCCTGCAGGGATATAGCAGGGAGCGTAATTATGAAATGTTCTCAAATTATGAAGAGTGCAAATATTCTACCATCTGCAAATGGCTCTCGCTGCAGAATTATTGCGATTGGTGTTTTTTCGACATGGCTGTTGAACGTAACACAAGAAAGGCTCACCTTTGCGTTGGTCATGAGCCGAGATGCACGCCTTTGGACTCATTGCCTGACTAAATTAAAAGCACTGGATAAAGCATGATCACAATGTGTAATTTCCAAGGATCCTGCACTCCCTTTGTGTTAAGCAGGGGCCCCTAAACCCCCTTGCCAATCAGAAAAGGCCATTCAACCCCCCATGATATTCAGTACGGGCCCCTCACCACCTCTTGAACTTTGATGACCATAATACTTGAATGTGAAGGTGGCTTGAGACAACTCACCAGTGCCATCACAGAAAGGGAGCGGAACTACGCACCTGAACTCCCCTTGTAATTAAAGTCCCCTCACACTTCATGACAATCTGAACAAATAGCTGTGGGCCCCGCCCACCCCTGACCCGGCCCCGCCCACCCCGGACCTGGCCCCTCCCCCGGCTCCGAGCGAGAGTGATGGCCGTCGGAGAGTGAAGACAAGCCGTCAGCCGCGGTTCACAGATCAGCACTTCAGGTGCTGGCAGTTTCGGGTGCAAATGATGGCCGCAGCGAGCAGATCACGGACTCCGGGTCACTATGGCGGCTCAGCGGCAGATTCTGTGGTTGTAAGCGGCAGCTGAGAGCATGAGTGACGTACAGTGCCAAAGTGGGGTGGGGGCAGTCCAGAAGGTTTCCGAGACACTGACACTGGTCAGTAGAAGCGGGGCAGCGAGGGATTAAACCTGATGTCAAACCTGGACTATCACAGCCCGCGAGTCTCGTTCTGGGATGAAGATCCGTGTCACTAAAGCTGGGAGATGAAGATAGACGGTGCGGAGGAAGCCCTCTCCAGCTTTCATTTTACGCGTTTTAAGTGCAGATGGGAACCGCCGAAGCTGACAGGCCGTGAAGGATGCGGGGACGGCAGAGCAGCCCTTGGAGGGGGAGCTGCTCTGCTTCGGTTCATGTGCAGTGGCACCCACTACAGCCGCACTCCTCGCACCGGTTAGTGGCTGCGGCTCGCCGTTTGTATTATCGAGAAAGCTAACAACCACTGAAGAAAATAAAGTAATTAATGTGGCAGAAATGAACTGGAAATGTCCCCCTTGGATAAAATGCAGGGAAACATTAAAATGTATGAAATTCTGTAGTGGGATGCTGATGTTTTTCAATGTTAGAATGGCATGAGTGCCTGCCAAATGGAAGAGAGGGCCGCCCCCGTCCTTCTGGCCCTGCCCCCGTCCTCCTGGTCCCACCTCTATCCCCGATCACTGCAAATCAGAGATCAAAGCTGCAATTATTAAACCTCAATCTGCGCTGTGAGCAGGAGCCGGGTAGCCCACGGTAAGGCTCGGGAGCACGGTGTTATAGCCGGGGCATGGCCACCTGGGCTCAGGGTGCGAGCGAATCAGGAGGGGGACACTGGCGAAGCATTGCAGAGGCGGGAGGGGCCACAGAAGTAAGTTCCCAGTCACCACTGTCATTATTCACCTAGCTGTTCTGCTGGTATGCTATATTGTATATCTGTTGCATGCTATTGTATATGGCATGCTCATACTGTAGCTTATATATTGTATACAGAGTTCCCACAAAAAGTCTTTTTGTATTATTCTCTCCATTTTAATCAAAGATAAAGCCATAAAAAATTATAAAGTAACACACATGCAAATAATAATTTGTTGAGGGGGGGTGCAGCTCAGTGGGTTGAGACTCAGAAGGTTGCTGGTTCAAATCCCTGGGTGAGCAGAATGATCCCACCATTTGGCCCCACAGCAAGGCCCTTAACCCCAATTGTTCCAGGGACTGGCTGCCCCTACCATCTCCTCTACGCCAGTTTCATGAGGTGGCCTCCTGGGATGCTTTTCCAGCTGTCCAGAAGGAGGTCCCGCATACATGCTGAGCACTCATGGCCGCTCCAGTGAAACTCCTCCAACACCATATCTACTGTGTTTAAGTCAGGTCATGTGACGCGACACCATCACTCTCCTTCATAGGCGGCTTTTGCCTACCATACGCACATTAGTTTACACCATTCTAGTTTCTCTTTAGGGCTCTTCAGCGTTACATGCTGTTTAAATTCACAGGGAGCTTCGCAGGCCTGCCTCCCCCATGACGCCCCCCCCCCAGCCCTGTGAGCCCGCTGACTGGCTGTGACTCCCGTGCAGGCCGGCCGCCATTGGCCGCCCCCCCAGGCCTGTGAGCCCGCTGACTGGCTGTGACTTCCGCGCATGCCGGCCGCCGTTGGCCGCCACAGCCGTCGGCACTTCCCGCTGACCCCGGGCTGGCGCTCGTTAGCGGGAGGGGCTCCCTTCAGGCTGTGATTGCCCCCACCCCCGTACCGGCTGACATCCAGCTCCCACCCTCTGATTGTAAAACGCCTGTCCACCCCCCCTTGATCTCTTCTGTGGCCTGTCTGACTTGGCCCAGAACCTTCTCACTGATTACTGGAGGTGGTTTTTCTCCATCTCCCCCCCCCAGGGTTTCTGTAGCCTGTTTTGGTTTGCTTCTTACCTGTAGGTACTATCTGTAGATAGTCTTTTTTAATGTGCTGTTAAAATCTGGGGGAGGGGGGGTCACAGTGTTTGACTGGTTATCCCTATGAACTAGCTGGCGGTCTGTCCCGGAACTGGAACTGCCCCCACCCACCCAACCCCCACCACCGCTGCATGGCACCCAGGAGCCCACGCTGACACTCATGGCTCAGCGGGTGCTGCGTGACCGTCATGCACGTTCGCGGCCCCGTGCGATCCCAGACCGCGGTCACGCGCCACAAACCGCCCATCCCCCGGGGCTCAACAAACCAGAAAACTTCATATTTTAAAACATTCACAGTGCCAGGCAGCGTAATGCACCTCAATGTCAATCTCTATCCCGCAGTCATCGCTTTAATGAGGCCCTCAGAGGCGCTATTTACGCTGAAGCCAATTCTGGGATGTCCTGGGAAGAGTGAGCGTCATCAGCGAGTCCAGCAGACCCATAAAAGATGAGGAAAGCGGCCGTTTTAAAGGCACACGCCCTCCTCAGGCTCACAAGGGGCCGGCCCTCCCCCACTTGGGTCACCATGAACATACAAGCCCAAAATCTCAAAGTCAGCACCTGGGAAACCGGCTCAGTAAGGTGTGGATGCTGCTGCTTTTTAATTTAAAATTTCCTTATATAAAAAACACCGGTTCCTGGGCTGCTGTGGGGGTGTCGTTGGCTTTTAATAATAGAAAAAAAACTTTAAAACAGGGATCATCAACCCAAGTGGATGACTTAGTACTTAGAGCATAGAATAGTTAATAAAGGGACCTCTTTGTCAGGGAAATACAGTGTTCTCTTCAGATAAGAAGGTGACTCTCTTCATTTACTGAATCAATCCTTTTTGACAAAGAGGCACACGTAGCATGTCATTCTTTGTCCTCTTCAGGTTAAAGTGCCATTTTAGGCACAATAAAGTCACATGACGCAGCCAAGACGCACCCTGAGTGTGATGTTGGGAACATCCCCTCTGCCTCTGAGTTACATTAAGGAAAGCAAACCTCCATTTCTCCATTTAACATTACAGCAGGAATAAATCACAGTGATAAACCCGGCTCACCGAAGATTTCTCTATGCAGCCGATGTGCTGAGATTTATAATCTCTAAATATATCTGCTGTTTTACCAGCTGCAAAGAGAACGGGCTTTCGCTAGACCCGCCTTGTGAATGCTGCGGCCTAAAACACGTCAGTTCCATTACGGGCCGGAATCTGCGTGCTTTTCAGCTCAACCTTCACACCTTAATTATCCACATTACCGCAATAAATATTAAGGTAAAGCAGCACAGTTATTACAATACGCTGTGCGTTTGATATACTTACTCCCCTGGTCTCGCTGGCTCCGTGCAGCGGTCGCCATGGAAACCCGCATCCTTAGAAGACTGGAGGTCTGATGTGTATCTGGTGAGGCAGTGTCTATGAGGGGCAGGCCAGCACGCCAGTGTCACGGACAATATGACAGAGAGTCAACATGAGGTAGTCTTCACCACACAGCTGACGTTTGCTCAGAAACGGCTGATTTAGGTAACCGACTGGCCGTGAAGCGGATCTGCGGGTGCGAGGTGTGCACCGGCACTATTTACAGAGCAGCTCCTTTTCCTGTCTGGAAATCGGGTTTGCAGGGAGGAATGTGCATGCGGCTCATGGCTGTAATTATCATGGCGGCCGGTCTCAGCGGCGTCCCCCACCTGCCGCTAACCCCTGCAGAGAGAGGGTGTGTGTCTGTGTGTCTCCGTGGGCGGCGTCAGCCTTTCCGTTCCTTTCCGTTTATTCTGCCGATGCTTTGAGCACCGTACATTTTTGCGAAGGCAGGCCAGGCCCTGGAGCGACTGGGGGCCTTGCTCAAGAACCCAACAGCAAAATATCTGTCAATCCTGTCAATGATCTTCTGATTGCAAAAACAGTATCCTGACCTGCTGAGCCACACACCACCCCCAATGCAGCATCAGAGCAATATTCAGGGGGCATGGGGATTTGTACGAGGACCTTCTGCTCTGCAATCAGATGCTTTATTACTGAGCTATATCCAAAGGGTTAGGGTTAGGGTTAAACTCGCGTCACATGGCGAATGAGGTGCTAAAAGACGCGCATCTTGTATTATCACTGAGTGAGTATCTGAAAGAGGCTTAGCTGACGCATCGGTCCATCGTAGACGCTCACACCCACACAGCGGAGTCACTCGCAGATTCGGTGTCATTTAGAGTGACCAGCTCACCAACACTGGAAGAGGAAGCCCAAAGCAAACTGAAGGGACTGGCCCCCCCGCCCCAAGACAAACTGATGAACTCTGGGGGAGGATGAGCTGTAGCCCAGCTTATATTTATAGTCGGAAGGTGTCAGGTGAGGCTGTAAGCGGGTGACAAGGATGACACACAATGCAGGCCCGGAAAACATGCCAGTATGGCATAAGGTGGGCTCTGACCACACCGTAACAAAGTCAGATAAGAAATCCGGTGTGAGGGATCCGAGCGGCTCATTAAATATCTAATAACAGTGTGTTACATTTGCATTAAGGGCCAGCTTCTCACCAATTAAGCAGTGCATTAATATTCATGATCCGTGCCGGGTCCCATGCCTCCCTGTTAGCATTCCGTGATGAATCACGCCAGAGATGGTCGCGAAGCGGAGACAATACGGCAAAAAATAATCATGGGAGAAATGGGGCCATTATGGGAGAGTGACACTCTCATAAAGAATGCGTCACAAAGACAAACCCCTCAGGTGGGGCGTAGGGACAGGCCAGTGGGCGCGATCCCCCTCAAGGACTGGGACTAATCACAACACGCTGCCAGCGACCCCTAAGTCATTAGCATCATCAGCAGCGGCCCCCCACCCCGGACAGGCTTCAATGCCCCCCCCCCGGTTAGGTGATCTGCATCATGAGTGAGACTGTGCAACTTTTACAGAACAATCTGTCTTGAGCTAATGAACCACTAATTGCTTGCATCCATCCCGGCACCCTGGCTGTGACCTCGGCTTAGGAGCCAAAGCCAGGCCCATCCTGCTTTGGGGGCGATTAGCCAGAGAGCCTGCGTCACTATTTGACCCCAGCAGGGCTGCACCGGTGAGCCACTGATTAGCGGGCACGCGGTGCAGGCCTCTTCACTGACATGCCTGAGCTGTCGGTCACATGACTGACACCAACAGGAAACGGGAGCTACTCAAAGCAGGGTTACTGCTGCCCACTGTCTACAATTACTCATTAACCTGTGACTTTACTACCGTTCAGAAAAACGTCCATGCATAATGGCCATTATAATATTTTTATCTTCTGCAATACGTCTCCTCGGCACATCTTGCCTTGTCTGCTTGACGCCCCTCTCAAAGTGGTTCTTGAGTAATTCTCCTGTTGCGCGATGGAGCGTCCAGCCCACTCAAAGCCCCTTTTCAATCATCATATTCATGAGACTCCATTAAATATTATGAATTTCCGGTGGTATCTTGTAACCTTCCTTTTTCAAAGAACACATTAATAACTCTCTTTTCAACTTGCCCTTGAAATTACAAATATAAGTGGTTAATTTCTGGATTGCAATCATCTGTGTCACAAATAAATTAATAAAAATACATTTTTTAACAAATTCCATGGGAAATCAAATCAGGTGATGGGGACATGGTCCAAATAACAAGAGAGGGGACCACAGAGTCCATATGAGCAGAGTGAACAATATGGTGCAATCAACCCGGAAAGAAGGACACAATCCATTTGACCAGAGAGGGGACCACACTGCTCATTTGACCAGAGAGGGGAGCACACGGTCCAGGCTACTGGAGAGAGGACCACACTGCTCATTAGACCAGAGAGGGACACGGTGCACTGACATGCAGCCTCTGGTCCAATCTAGCCTTAACCCAAACCCTACCTCTACCTCTATGGCTAACTCTATCAATAACCAAAACCCCAACTCTAAGCCTCTCTGTTACTCTAACCCTATCCCTCAGTTACCCTAACCCTATCAGTAAGTCTAACCCTAACCTTAAGCGTATCAGTTACCCTAACCCTAGCGGTAAGTCTAACCCTAACTCTAACCCTAAGCCTATCAGTTACCCTAACCCTAGCAGTAAGTCTAACCCTAAGCCTATCAGTTACCCTAACCCTAGCAGTAACCCTAACCCTAAGCCTATCAGTTACCCTAACCCTAGCAGTAAGTCTAACCCTAAGCCTATCAGTTACCCTAACCCTAGCAGTAAGTCTAACCCTAAGCCTATCAGTTACCCTAACCCTAACTCTAAACCTAAGCCTATCAGTTACCCTAACCCTATCAGTTACCCTAACCCTAACCCTATCAGTTACCCTAACCCTAGCAGTAAGTCTAACCCTAAGCCTATCAGTTACCCTAACCCTAAGCCTAAGCCTATCAGTTACCCTAACCCTAACTCTAGCCCTAACCCTATCAGTTACCCTAACCCTAACCCTAACCCTATCAGTTACCCTAACCCTAACCCACTCCCCCTCCATGCCGCTCTCTCTCCTCTGTTCTCCACGCTGGCTCTCCGCTCATGGCTCATGCTCCCATTCCGGTGGATTTAAGGAGAAGCTCGAGGCTAAATCTAAATCAAGTGCAGAAATGTGATAGACTTAAAGTGCGAGTCACGTCTCTGCAGTACTCTGTGCAAAAGTGTCTTATCTCACATAATAAGCCTTTATATGGCTATTCCTACATTTTTTGGGAAATGTTAAGAGTCCCCCCCGTGTTGTCGGAACAAGCATACCAGCAAATTTGAGATTGTTGTGACATTTTAAAGGCATTATTTTATTTATTTCGCACTAACCTGGCATTTTGTATGTTATCATTACCTTTCTGAAACATTCCCAGGTTGGTGACACAAGCCCGGCCACCATACCTTTCTGAAACATTCCCAGGTTGGTGACACAAGCCCGGCCACCATACCTTTCTGAAACATTCCCAGGTTGGTGACACAAGCCCGGCCACCAAGGTCATGTGACTCCCTCAGCTTATCCCTTGCTGTCTCGTTGTGATTTGCTGCAGATATTTATTAGTAAATCAGAGATAATGCATGCTTACTGTGCCAAGTGTCCCCGTTAATCTGCAGCACTCCAGGAACGTAGAGCGTTCACAGTCACACAGGCTGCGGCCCGGACACATTATCAGAGTGTCTGGTCATTGATATGTTTCTCAGCCAAATCCAAGCTGAACAGACAGACACATTTCTCAATGAAATTTCGCTTGTATGAAAGACAGAACTACAAATTGGTACCTGACCACGGGCATGTGATGTGATGTGTGAGGCTGAACACCGCCAGGTAGGGCCTGTTTTTCACGGTGGGAATGAGACCACACCATCTTCCCCGTAAGGGCGCTATATCACAGTGGGAGTGCTCACATCGGCATTCAGGGCATCTCCAAACGTCTCTCCTGTGCCATCCTTCACTGAAGCATGCCTTCCATCCGGCAGTGACGCATTCTGCTGCTGCCACTTTTAAATAAAACGCCCCAAATAAAACGCATGTTAATCTTTACACTTCCGCCGTTGTTCTGCGGGTTAGACTGGGTACCCCCGTCCCTCTAGCGACCATTATGAACAAAATAAAAACCTTAACGGGTGCCTACAGCTGCCTTCCCTGAAACAGAGTGAAACCGGCTGTGAAAAAGATCCGTCTCACACTGAAAAGAATGAGGCTCTACTGGCGAATGTTCATTCTTCTTTGCTTTAGTGAAATGCTAATTTGTCTGCAATCAGACTTTATTCCTCCATTATTAAAAGTGAAAGAATTCGGATGAAGTTGTTGTCGTCTGAATGAGAGCCCAGCGCTGCCTGTGGGGGGCGTTGTAGCACAGCTCTTGAGGCAGGGGTAAGTCTGTTTAACCCCCAATGAAGTGGGACCTGGCCGCCTGCCAAGCACGCCTTTTACGCCTTACTTCACCTTGCATGTTGTCTTTCCCTCGAAAGTCTGTAATTGCTTCTCCGGCGCAGGCACTCAGGACGCCCAAAGCCTCTCCTAGGGAACTGAGGGCAGGAGGTGAGAACAGCCACAAAGGGACGCCAGGCAGCTCTGATCGTGAGATAGACATTCCCAACAGGACTCAGGATGCAAGTTACGTTTAACATGAAAATATTGAGTGACCACCTTTAACATGGGTCGAAATTTTATTTAAAAAAATAAACCAGTATTTTTATTATTTTTTAAAACTCCAGCTTTGAAAACATTTTAATAAATAATAACGCAGACAGCTAATCCATGGCTGACGGCCGTCAGTACACACAGAAACTGCCCTGCCAAGATGGATTGGGCATCCTCAGAGATCTATGAAGGTAATAGGGGGCAGTCTGCTTACCGCAAATAATAATAATAATAATAATAATAAGTCTTTTAAAGCACCAAAACTCACATCTGACTAAAAAGCATAGATGCAAATAAAAATGGGTAAGACTAAAACTCACATGCCATGTTTTATAAGGACTTTAACTTAAAGATACATACCAAAACATGCATTACCATTATATTTGAGGGACACACAGGTATTGTTCCGGGCTGGGAATCAGCCCTGACCTCACAATCAGATTCCATTGCGACGCCATTCAATCTATGTTTAAGACACATTCACTAATGTGTGATCAAACCAGATTTAGTGTAAAAACAACAAGCACAGCACTTTAGCGCTAACATTGCGAAGTAATGTAATCTGTTCTTGTACTTACCCATGAATTCACCAATATACTTCGTCTACACCTTTCCCTCAGCAGTTCCAGAAACAAATTACACTCACCTAAAGGATTATTAGGAACACCATACTAATACGGTGTTTGACCCCCTTTCGCCTTCAGAACTGCCT
>JAODKM010000058.1:1778543-1794861 GCA_026780845.1 Petrocephalus sullivani | reverse complement strand
TCAGTTTGGAGTTCAGGAGATTGTCTTGACCAGGACCACACCCCTAAATGCATTGAAGCAACTGCCATGTGATTGGTCGATTAGATAATTGCATTAATGAGAAATTGAACAGGTGTTCCTAATAATCCTTTAGGTGAGTGTATATCTCCAGATTTGGTCGTTTTCATTTACTTCAGTGTCACCCTCAATGTTTGAAAAAACAGATAATTGACAATATTCTCATAACCGACAGCAGGTCACATCCAATGATATAATTTTCCTCTTTTTCTCTTTATGTTGCTTTTATTCAATTTTATTACTTTTTATTTAATGTAAGTAGTGTGCTAAATATGACTGGTGTGAGAATACAGCCCTACTTGACTTGACTTCCTTGCATCCCTTGCATTCACATGCTCCATTACCATGGCTGACAATGCACCAAGATGGCGGCGTGAGGCTATTCCGTAATGCTACTGCAACCCTGAGAGAGAAAACAGTGCCACCTATACAATAAGAGGACCAATACAAGTAAAAATCTGAGAAAATACTTTCAAAGGAAAAGGCATAAATGAACTAAATCAATCCTGGGATTTTGTGAATCAATATAAAATCATCAAAACCAGGAATCAGAAAATTGATATTTTCTCCCACCATTAGCTCTCTGTGAGTTATCCCGACAAAGTCGTAAATTCCAAGGTGCGAGACGTCATACCTGACTAGTTTCCCGTGCGAGCTACACATCTCGGAACAAAGATGGCTGCTTCCACGAACGCGCTGAGCACGACAAGCTCATGGAAAGACATTTATTACTTCATATGAAAGGCCCTGTGTGATTACATTCATGACTAGATACATTTAATAAAATAAACATTTTTAAATATTTATAAAATAGAGAAGCAGTGAAACACTTATTGTTGACTGAGTAAGCTGCCATTTTAAAATGATATCACAGGATTCTCGTAAAACACAATTCTCTCAGACTTCAACCTCGGAAAAGGGGCGTTTTCGACAGGAAGTGACATTTTCATGGCGTTCTTCTCCGACTTACGACTGGATGGATAAATGAATGCAAGACTAGAGCTTAAGAAAAATTTACGGGATGTCCTTGGGTCCAAATACTATGCATATTTTTTTCATTTTCACCATTCAAACTCTTGAAAGGTGAAATATATTTTTGTCATATTTCGATAACCAGTCATTTATACTGCATTCTGTTAAAGGAACCTCTTAAAAAATCCCTGTTTCAATAGAGAAAGTTCATGTTCATGTCCTGCTGGTGACATTGAAAATCTAGCTGCCTGGGATATTAATGCATTATTTTTGTGAACATCTCAGTAATCTGCATGAAAGCCACATGCTTTTTCATTAAAATGAAATGCTTTCAAGAACATTCTAACAATGAACTGTCCCTCTGAGAACATGACAGCCTGTAAAGAGCATTCTCCCTCTTCTAGGCACATGCACACTTTCAAATCACCAACCGGGTCATCCCTCTGTGAATCACCAGATGTTGTCATAAGTAACCGACATATCTTACTTTCATTTCCACCTTGCTTCTTAAGGTCAATGTGCATTAAACTAATGACAAATTCTAAAAACAAATCCTCTGAAAACATATTTTGGAGACTGATGCCAAGGTGACTTAAAAAAGTGTGACAGCCAGGCTCATTCGTCTAGCAGAATATACAACACAATGTCACACAAATCAGGGCTGCAGGGGCCACAGGAAGCCATAGGGTGAATTCAGTGGAGTCTGGGGCCTTGCAGAGGCCGAACAGCATCCTAATTTAATGAAAATCACTGGGGTTATCAACCTGCTAAGCTCATAGGAAGACTGGCCAGCAGTGCCTCAGTAAACTCGAACAGTGTGGCCATCTGCAGCTGAGGCAAACACAGGCCCCACGTACTGTATGGCAGAGTCAGGCTCTGCTCTGAGCCCATTCGGATACGATTTACAGCCACAAGGCTAGCCAGTACAGGCTAAAGGCAATTCGTTCAAATCAGTTGATCTATCAATCAGTTGGATGTAAATCAGGACGCATGAAAGTGCCTCGATCCTGGCTGACAGATGCCTGGGATCACGAGCGAGAAAGAGGATGCTGGCAGTGGAGAGGGTCACGGCCTACAGCTGGCAGGGCGAGAAGAGGCGCCAATTTACACGGCTCTCCCGAAGATTGACCAGTTTCCACTAAGTGCTGGAACATCTACGTGACCATTAAAAGTGACCACATGCATTCACATTATGCAACATTTGGTATTAAGAATAAATATATACTCTTTCCATACAGCTGCACTGACTTGGGTATATCACAGCGTCGCTAAGGGTTAAGTGTGTGTGTGGTGCGACCAAACAGCCACACCACCTACTAACTCTGCTCGGATAATGAAGGCTATCTTTAACAGCATTAAAATGAGAACCGTGAATTATGCAGATTCCCAGCAAGAGCAAGCAGCTGCCTTATATAATTATGGTCGGACCACGTTCCCCATTGAAGTGAACAGCGGATCACAAATCCCCCCGAAATCGAGTGGAGCTGCACCTGGGCTTGCATTTCAGGCCTCCTAAATCACAGGACTGCTCACGGACTCACATCAACATCGTGTTTCATTTAACTTTAGCTAACAGGCTACCGGACATCAAAATCCTGTTTTTTAATGTGCTAATGCATTTTCTGTATTTTAATGGCCATTAAAGCCAGCCACTGTACATTGTGGTGACAGTTACACACAGTAACAAGCACAAGGCAGAATAACTTGTAATGTCTCAGTAGGTCGCTTGTTTGCAGTGGTTTCTTGCATATAGACATGATTGAATATATAGTTTTAATAAAGCAGTTGCTCTGGAAACATCACTAATATGCTGCAGAAGCTCAGCTAACTCATCTGGAAGGCAAATTGCCTTCCTGGCCTCCGCAAATACATAAACAGGCTGCCGTTCCGGAATCTTCTTCCAGATGGATGCTAATGCAGATGTTTTCATCTCACAGGCTGTAATTGCTGCACCCACAGCTGACATCATCAAATCGCTGTGCTCCTTTAAATCTAACTTACGCTCTCACTCCACTAACTCTCAGCGGAACCGAAGGCGCCGGCAGCTCCTGGCCATTGTTATTCGGGATACCACGTCAATAAGCAGGCGTGCTACCGAGTCCCCTACGCCCGCTTTGGATGAGGTCAGAACCTGGAGGCACTAGGCGGGATTTTTACGAAGAAAGGAGCTGGTTGTCATGTGACATTTTCTGGATTTAGCTTTCTCTGTAAATACTAATTTGCCAAATGCAGGAAGTGGCCCGGAACTCGGCTTCCACGGTCAGCCCCGCTCTGGGGTCCCTGCACTGCACTAAGATGGTCCACAGGCACATAAACAGACATCAAACATCAAATGAGAAGAATGCATGTATTACTTCTGAACTTTTTCGAACGCTAGAGAAGTTAAATTGACGGCCAGTAATCATAAGCTATGCATTATGCATACGGAAGCAATAAAATAATGTAATTTGTATAAAAAAGAAGCGAAGACAGGTTCATTCATCTTCAGAGACTCATTAGGAGCGACCGCTGCATTCATATCACGTTCTTTTTGAAGCGAAAGGAAACAAGACGACAACAGCAGCAGTCTTTCCTTTGATTTAGAAAAGGTCCACTTGTCCTAAGCTCATAAATAGAAAAAAAGGCTGGAAATATGATATCACAAAGACACAAGCATAGAAAAAATGTAGCCTGTCACCTGCGATCACTATTGTCATGCTGATTTAAGCGCCGAATAAACAGCCCATCTCCGCCGTCCCTCTCCCGGATCTCGGGCGGATTTTACACCTTTATTTATTTACGTTATTAAAAGGCAGGACGGCACCTTGACAATGGCAAGCGGCGTGAATAACGAAGGGGTTCCTCACACTTCTCCATCTCGTTTCATCGCCTCCATAGCTCAGCATTTCTGTCCCATTTAAAAAATAATAATAAATTTCATAATGCTCACAGACAAAATTCACCTTTGATCTCGTGTTAAGAATAGCCCGTTAATTATTTCTTCGGGACATGACTCCATTCAGAGATCAAAAACGGAAAATCTACATTTATTTATTTATAATGAGTTATCGGGGAGGGGGCGATGTAAAGCGCGACACAGGCCAGGGAGCTCCGATTCCCCCCGGCCGCCATCCGCCGGCCGGCTTACCGCAGGACCGAGTTGTCGCTTCTTAACCATTTCCGAAGCGTAGCCCTAAAATAATCACAAAGCCTCAGAAACGACACAAAGGAAATAAACTCAAAGCAGTTATAGTGAATGAAAGAGCCATGCCGTTAATGCGTTAAGGCAGTGCAAATTAACCGACGGTCCCTTCACAAAACCTCCGCGCTGTACTTTATTACTTAAGTTAATGTAGTCTAAATGCGCTATACAATGAAAATTTACGAGCTTCTCATTGCGGAGGTTTATCGTTATTTTACAATGGCCTCCTAATTTTTTTTACATTGACTATTTGTCTTCCCCGGGTGCGAGTTGGACGGAGAGGACTGGCAGGGTTTCTGCGGTTAAAGCATCAGCTCTCCTCTGATTCTCAGTGACTAGGGTGGTGTCTAATTTTTATCACAATTGTCGGTAAATATCCCACTAAAATGCTTACCTTGCTCCCTTTAACAGATTTCAGTTTCGATGTCTTATGGGAGATATGGGGATTAAAGCTCGTTCTTTATATAAAAAAGGCACATACATATTAATAGGGGATTTATCATAGCACTTAAATAATAAAAGCTCATGTGAAATTCATCAGTGGCGGAGGTATCATCTAGTGCACTGCTTCACAGTATGTCTATGGGTCCGAGACACAAATCCGGGCCTTTATTTAAAAAAGGTTTTGATTCATTTATGTCAGAAAGAAACGTATGGCTGTAATATCAGCGAATTAAAGCATCTTTCCCAGTTCATGATGCTTATCTGCATTTAGAGCAGGTGTAACCATCTGAGAACTATTTTTTAAAAAGGTATTTCCAATAAAGTGTGTCAGTCTCGGCGAGACAGCGGCTGGATTTAAGGCTGAAATCGGCAAGGCAATGAAAACAGACGCTAAACGCTGGACAGCCCTCAGTCTATACATCTATACTATATCTCATTCCATTTCAAGGGAGCAGGTTTATTCCAGCATTGGTAGGGACCACATTGGCCCCGAGCCGCCCCCCCCAATCACATACGGTATTCCCACAGTGTAGGGACATGGGCATAAATTATGGGGGGATTGTGACCTCCCAATAATCAGAACTGACCAATGCAACCCCAGTCTAAGGGACATGTCCACCCTTTCTCAAATCTTGTAATGTTTCCTAGTAATTCCACAGTTTTGTTCTCAATTAAAGCATTTAAACACGTTTTAGCCCCACGATAAAATGCATGGGGGGGGGTCAGATTTTCTTTTTTTGCAGATGAATAACAGGGTCAGGACGGGAATGCAGTATAAGGAGTATAATGCAGGGCAGGTCTGTGATGAGATGCGACCCTAGATTTTGGGGCCCCACTGGGGGCACGATAAATTCTGTAGGCCTACATAGCCAGCGGCCCAGCGGGAAAACGCCCAGCACGCCATTTGGGCGTGTGGTCCAGTCATGGAGGTATGGCTGGCAGCGGAGACTCATTTATAATACAGTAAGTTTACGGACACGCACCCTAAGTGTCTTTATTTTGACTGCTGATGCCTGCCATGTGTACCCATCTATCCACCCATTAGGGCTGGCAGCTGCCAAGGTGCCCAGCAAAGGTCACCCTGCCCGAAGAGCAGCGCCCATGCTGCTGCTGATGCTGGGCAAAATACAGGCCAAAATGGGGGAATCTCTCAGTATCATTGGCACCATTTATTTTCCACCATTAACACCCCCAGTTTGGAGAACAGAGCCATCATGATGCAAATAATCCCCTCCTACTGGACACACTATAGGCCAATTACAGACTCAGGCTGTCAGTAGGGAGTTTATGAATGAGCCACAGCATAACTGTGTGTATATAACAGTATATAACTGGTCTGTCTGTGATGAGTGTGTGAGTATGTGTGTGTGCACGCGCAATGCAATTTTCACATAGGCTATATAGTTTAGTGCTTAGTTACATCAAGTGGCCTGACAGCTATGATTTATTTTTTCATATACAGTGTGAATTACAGTAGATTACATTCAGCTTGTAGGATTATCGTTAAACACTCCAGTATGTTAGCAGGCATAACGATAGCTTCCCTATCTCCTTCCTCAGGTTCCGTTATCCACCCATGTGAGGAGAAGCTGGCGAATTAATACTGATTTGTAAAAAGACAGAATCCAGTTTTAACTCCACAGACAGAAAAAAATATGCTTTTATTCCGTGTTGTGAATTGTGACTTCTTAAACTGTGAACATGGCCTTGACCCTAAAATAGCTAAAAGCCATATCTGCGTAATAACTTGCAATATTGTTTTTTCGCAAAACAAAGTTTAAAAGGGTAATTATGGCAGACAATTTAAAAATCATTCATCTGCGTGCAGCATTTGAAATCAACACTCTTTGGGGTTATTAAAATGCAGCCAGCTTACACTGACTGCTGCCATTCTCATGAATAATTTAAGTGAAGCATTTCGTACCCAGATTTTTTTGTAGTTCTTACTTATACTTGCCATTGCAGCTGTTCCACTTCATTTCACTGTCGTCCTGTACAGACGTTTAACCCGCGAATGAATCGCAGGCGTTAGTGTTGTGTCAAGTCCTTAACCCATTCAGAAAATTCCGTGCAGATTCTGTGACCATTACCCAAAACCAGAAACAAAAAGGTAAATGTTCTGTCTGCATTTTGTGCAAACAGACCTGCACAGCACAGCAGCACAGCCTGAGTACCACTGCCTTGCATTTCTGGGAGCTTCTCGTCATGTTTACTGTGCTGCGTCTTCCCAAATTAAATGCATTTCTTAATAATGTCAGAACAAAATGAAATGCTGCGTTTCCTGACATTTCAATCACATGCCCTTCTGTACGTAATCTTATTTTCTAGCGATGCATTTCATGTTATACCTACAAAGCTGTTTTTCATATGCAGCAATCGCTGTTCATTTTGCGCTTAACTCAAACTGCATATTCTTCAATAAAACGGACAAGCCGCTGGAAACGCAGCCCCAAATTCAACAGTTTTAAAGCCCTTATCTGTATTTTTTATGGCCGCGTGGAATGTAACATTTTCACAGATAGCAGCAATCGCTTATTTTTATGTCGCTCGTCCAAATCTCCACCTGGCAGCCCACACATCTGGCAAACGACCGAGCAGAAATGGTGCAGAGACGGCCCGGCAGCCCGTCCCCCATGCCAATGTGCGACGGGTTCGCGGTGGCTGCGTGGCCAGGGAGCTCCGGTGCGCCGCGTTCCACCGCCTGAGAAGGAAATGGCTAAAAGCCACATCCACACTGCGGCGTGTTTCATGTGTCCGCCGAGCGAAAACGTTACTGCTGGCCAGTTAATATGTAGATGCACAGAGGCTCTGTAGCATCCCCTGACACCCCGGCCTCTGACTCACACGCGGACCCCGAAGGCTCTTTGTACCAAGTGAGCTGAATGAGACCAGTTATGTGACTCCAACTAAGCAACGGGTACAGCCCCATGTCATGTGGGCCAACAGAGCACTGCTGACAGTCCGTGCTATTTAAAGGACCCTTCCGGAAGGCAACATGACAAAAGGGCAGACAGGAGGTGTGCGAGATATCCGCCTCAGATGTACTCCACGTCGCAGTTGGGCCGCTGTGTTTGAGGAAAGAATGGTTGCTAGCTGGTGTCTGACGTATGCAGCGTGAGACGCTCTGCTCCAGCCTGGCCCGCTGCCGTGTCGAGGTTAAAGCGCGGGGGGGGGCATCTCTCCAAGACCGGCGAGTTCTCAGCACTGGCTTCCCTGCAAACCGGCATGTTCTCCAGGACAGAAAGTAAAAACAGGCACAGCAGAACCATTTAATGACCAGATGACTTCCAGCATTACGATCTAGAGCGAAGAACACCATGTCACGAGATGGAGCCTGTGAACATTGTCATGCGGTTTCTTTATTTATAAACGCCACGGTAGAAGACAGGTGGTTTAACTGTGAAATTCCTCTGCGTTTCCATCGCGTATCTGCAGGTTGTTTTCCCCGTACAGCATGACGTGCCTGTTATTTAAATTAACATAATGAAATGCTTGCTAGTTCCACACCAGTGGAAATGCTAGTCCTGCTGCCGTTTTAAGGAGATGCAGGAGACCTCTGACCTTGTAAATTACACGAGAAAACATTAGGAGGAAGAGCGGAACGCAGATGACCCTGTCTGCCACCGGCACCTACGCTCTGGCCGGCATCACAGAAAGCACTCTTATCACCGCTGAGAGTGCATTAAGCACCAATGTTCACTTCACGTACACAGCGTCTCTACACCTTCTGCTTCGTCTCCATGGTATAATACGTTGTGCTTAGCACTGCAGGAATGGAATGAGATAAAAAACAGTCTTGTGTTGATTCCTTAATGGTTAAATCCAGTCAGTGACCTGAAAGGTAACAGGCTAGAGACTAACATGGGGTGCATCGCACGTTATTTCTCATTGAATGGGAGTCTGTCTGCTCAGATCACCCTGAAACCCAAAAAGCCTTCCACTGAAACATGCCTGCGTTCAGCCCATTTCCAAGTCCACTACAGCTGCAAGTCTTTATAGAGAGTGCATACATTCACTGTCATATATTTGACACCATGGGCATGGCCTATGAACCGTGACATCATGGATGTGGTCTATGAACCGTGACACTATGAGTGTGGCCTATTAACTGTGACACTGTGGATGTGGCCTACGAACTTTGACACTGTGGGTGCTGCCTGAGAACTGTAACATCATGGGCGTGGCCTATGAGCTGTAACATCATGGGCGTGGCCTATGAACCGTGCCACCGTGCGTGCTGCTTCTGAACCATCACCCCGTGGGTGTGGCCCACTAACTGTGACACTGTGGGTGTTGCTTATGAACTGGGACACTGTGGGTGCTGCTTATGAACTGTGATCTGCCGGCTCA
Organism: Petrocephalus sullivani; assembly: GCA_026780845.1. Lineage (NCBI taxonomy): Eukaryota > Metazoa > Chordata > Actinopteri > Osteoglossiformes > Mormyridae > Petrocephalus > Petrocephalus sullivani. Next base: position 1,785,857 of record JAODKM010000058.1, on the reverse strand, counting down.
CACAGACCTGCCCGGGGAACTGGCTCACTGACGGACTCTGACTATGAGCACAGCTAAAACGCGTGTTAAAACAGCCTCATTCTCCTCATACTCTATAATGTCAGCATGCCCGGGGGGTCGGGCAGCCAGTCGACCTTGGAGCCCTCGAGGTTCTGTTCCTCCCTACTCGGGGTACTAGGTTCCCCTTCTCCATTGTCTTCTGGCATTCTGTCTTTCCTTCTGTCCCTGTTCCATGCACCATCTTATATAAATGACGTAGTAATGTACCGCCACACACTCTAATTAAGCGCCTTGGGGGTGACTGTGTTGTGAAAGGCGCTATATAGAACTAAAGTGAATTGAATGGAACAGTGACCGGTAAATGGACCCAAAAGAGAACAGTGACACTCAGGGTCCTGGGGGCCAGCTACGTCGGCCCAGGTGATGACGTCCAGCTGTCCAGTCCTCATGGGACGTGAGGATGCCGCCTGGAGCCGGAGCCGGAGCAGTGAGACGCCAAACAGCCAGAGAAATCCCAGAAGGCCGGCTGTAACTCTGCCTGCCGGGCATGCGGATCTATAGAGCAGCCGGTATGTAAGAGAGCTCAGCTCCATGCGGGAGTCCGTCTGCTCCAAAAGGCCGATAAATAAGACGAGAAGCATTCGGCAAACAGTCCCAAGGACTAATTATTACCGTTAATTATCCCGATCTGACTTCTGGCCAGTAGGAAGATCCTTAGCTACCTGAGGTCTCCTTAAATGAAATGGACCCCCATAAAAGCACAGCAATCTCTTAAAGCGGTTCTGATCAGAGCCCAGAGCGAGCGCAGCTGTGCCCAGGGTGCTGGGAGGGCTTCAGGCGCCATCCATCAAGCGCACTACATCTGCAGCGCTTCGGACGCCAGCATAAATCACACAGCACATCCCCCGAGGCAGGCGGGAAGAGGAGGGAATGGGGTCACCCTGCAGGGGAACCGGAGGCCCCCAGTTACAGGGACACGTGACGGGAACGTCCAGCAGCCACGCCTCGCAAAACCAGGCAGCGTCGCTTCTCATGGGAGGGGGAGGCTTGGGAAATGACCCAAGGAGACCAGAGGTTCTCATCCTTCCTGAGGACTGCATTCATCTCCAGTGGAAGGAGAGTGTGAGTGGGCTGGAACACAGCAGGATTTCTGGGAATGGAGGCAGTGTGCTGGGAGCACTGGGCAGAGCACGGAAACCAGCGCCCAGCACAACAACTGGAGTCCAACCAGAGAGACTGGAAATAAATTATCACAGAAATATCCCGACTTCAAACTTGGTCATCTGGGGGGGGGGGGGATCTGCCAGGGCCTCCCGGCCCCCATTTAATGCTTGGCAGCACAATAAATCATGTGACCTGAACTGCTGGCATGTTCCGCTACTATAGAACCCATTACATTTGAGCATGCCGTGGCAAACAATGCGGGAGGGGCTGGAAGAACAGAACCACAGGGGCTACTCAAGGGAACCTTATACTGCTGGATCATGCTAGGTGCGCACATCACAGAAGCCGTCCAATCAGACGCCGGCAGATCATATGAGCTGTCCAATCACTGCTGGTGATTCATACGAGCTGTCCAATCATGATTAATACATCAAGAAAATGTTTAATCAAGGACAACAGTTAAGTCCACAAACAAATGTGGCAGTAGATAAAGAAGTAACGGTTATAAGACAATTGTGTTATAGCTGAAGGCCTCTGAAGTGCTGGTCCCCCCTGGGAGACACAGGCGGGGGGCAGATGGGGACAGCAGTGTGTGAAATGAGGGTGCGGCCAGCTGGCGCGTTAGCCTCCCCACCAACCAGTGACTACCAGGGGGCGTTCCGGCTGCAGCCACGAGGACCCGCTTCATTAGTACCGCGTAACGGAAGGGTCCCGCAGCCTCGGCGGCCCACTACTTACCCAATTAGCAGCAGCGCCGTGCACACAATAATAAATCCAATTGTGTACTTCAACGCATTCTTCACCGGCTGTAATGAAAGGAGAAATTACACTTAATGCTTAATTGGATTGTAATAAATTCCCATTCGTCAAGGAGAGTAATTCACATTGCGTCACTCACAGCGACCCACGCCGAGCATGCCGGCACCGGACTCGACCGGAACCCATCATTGCTCTGGAAAGCTTTCTGCGCGTGTGGGCTAGTCCCCGGGGTCAAATGGTCCAAAGAGAACAAGACAGCCGAGACCGAGAAGTACATAGTATAGGAGAGGGTCCGGGCGGGTGCGAGAGGCACGCAGTGCTCATTGTGGCCACTAGGGATGCCACAGAGTCACAGTGTGACGGGGGATGCACTGCACAGACTCTGCAGACCACACTGATTTTAGCGGGGCTACAATCTACATGGATGGCAATGATGTACACCGACGGCATCAGGGCCTCACCAGGCAGGCGTCTGCACTGTCGTCGTCCTTTTCCTCATAGTAGAAGTACACGAAGGGGATCCAGAGGAAGACGCAGAAGAGGGTGATGGAGTACAAGGCTGGGAGAAGAGGAAGAGGAGGTGGAGAAGGAGAAAACAGACTGTAAGCACTGGGCACAGCAGGGTCTGGTGGCCACAGAAAACAAAAATGCAACCCCAACCAGTCAATACTGTAAGCCAGTGTTTCCCAAGCCGGTCCTCAGGGACCCACAGACGGTCCACATTTTAGCTACCGCCCAGGGACTGTCTGCAGGTCCCAGAGGGCTGGACTGGGAAATACTGAACTAAGGGAGGGCTCAGAACTTCCCAAGGCGCCCCTGCTGCAACCAGGCACAGGACACTATGACACCATAAAGCAGTAATTCTCACAATCAGTGTGGAGGCACACGACGGCAGCCAATCTGTGCGTGACTGGAGAAGCCTACAAACGGTGTGGGTGCATTTGGGTCTTAATCACATTCCAGTGGATGTCAGAGAAGGCACAGATGCCGGGGGGGGGGGGCTAATCAGGACATTAACACCTCAGGAAAAGCCCGGAAAATAAACAGATTAAACCAGGAGATAAAACTCACACATCTGCATACCTGTGCAGTCAGATGGCCCTCGACGGGAAATATAAGCAAACACTATTCAAATGAGGCAGAAATACTTGTCAGATTTGTTTATGACACATTTTCACATCACCAGGGAAACTTCTCAGGGAAAGGGCTGTGTGCGTTTTCTCCATTAGCCTGCCCGGCGCCACACTGCCCCCCTGAGGGCCTTTCAGCAAATGCACCTTCATAGTGAGACGTCATTTTATTAATTCTATGGAAGGTCCCAGGAAGAATGTGGCACGTTTAAACCTTTTACACGGCTCTGTTTGGCCAAGAAGCAGCAGGATTACGCCGCAAGTCTTGCTACTGCTCTGAGGTTCAAAGGCAGTTTTGATGGCTTTTCTGGAAGGCAGGCTGGCATGGGTCCAGCAAACAAGGCCCCAAGGCTTTCAGCACGCATGACCCACATATGTTTACTTCACACAGGGCCTCTCAGCCTTCCCCCACACAGACTGAAGGCAGCATCTGAGTGCGTCGCATTGACAGCAGGTGCCGGGAAGGGGCGTCTCCAGACACAGGCCTTTACGTCTGGAGGGGTAATGTGTGCTGCTGCATGTACTAGGCTGGGAGGGGGGGGTGCAGGCCACTCACCCTGTGCTTCTAGCAAAAACATAACTCTCCGAACCGAAGAACAACTTCTGCTTCTATCCAGAAAAGCTACCTTCCGCGCACCAGCCGAATAGACCTTACTGCAGAATATTCAGTAAGTCAGCCCGGCAGCTGCAGACATCTCACGCTGCTCCTCACAGCAGGTGTCCCGCGAGGCTGTGGCCACCCCCGCCTTAGCGTCGCAAACCAAGCTCCCTTCCCAAGCTGCACCAGCAGCAAGCGTAAGGAGCTGCTAAGACTGAGGGTGGTGGGAGGATGCAGGAGGGATGCAGCACCGGGACACAGATGGAGTAAAACAGTGCAGGGACAGGAGCACTGGGGATTAGGGGGCGCTATACTCTCTCACCATCAGCCCTACAGCTTACTACAGTGGCTTATGTTGTTCCCTGGAAGTTGCAGGGTGGAGGCTGGGGGGGGCGGAATCAGGTATGCATTGGATGTGGATGTGACAAGACATCAATCTGTCCCCAGGAACGCAACAGCTCTCCAGAAGGGGGCCCCAGTCATCAGCGAGACGCCATGGGGACCAACTGTCTCCGACCAAATCAGCGGCGGGAGAGGGGCACACTGACAAGGACAGGCACAGCGGTGGCGGACGGGCACATCGGCCAAGGACCGGCGCAGTAATGGGGGTGGACAGGAGACAGGAACAGTGGTGGTGGGCCGAGCAGAGGACGGGCGATCATCATGGGCAATCATCAGTCCATCACTCCAAGATGCAAAATCAGAAATTCAGAGGCACCAATGTAACCTGTCAGAATCTAAAGAAAACCCCTCATTAACGTCTCCTGATATTTAAAGTGTCCCTCCGATCCTTGTTGCGTGCATAGGAAACTGTATAAAACCTAATGACAACTGCAACGTATTAGTATTACCTTTGCAAAGCTTCGGAATTTTACAGTATTACCTTTGCAAAGCTTCGGAATTTGTGTGTGTTGGACGGGGTGGGGTGGGGTCACAGAGGCAAAGCCAGAAAAGCAGCACCCAGAGCCGTCAGCCTGTCAGAGGCAGCGAGACGGGCGGGTTTCGGGGCCGTCAGCCTGTCAGAGGCAGCGAGACGGGCAGCTTTAGGGGACGTCAGCCTGTCAGAGGCAGCAAGACGGGCAGCTTTCGAGGCCGTCAGCCTGTCAGAAGCAGCGAGACGGGCAGGTTAAGGGGCCGTATCCTGTCAGAGGCAGCGAGAAAGGCAGGTTAAGGGGCCGTATCCTGTCAGAGGCAGCGAGACAGGCAGGTTAAGGGGCCGTATCCTGTCAGAGGCAGCGAGACGGGCATCTTTAGGGGACGTCAGCCTGTCAGCGGCAGCGAGACTGGCAGCTTTAGGGGCCGTCAGCCTGTCAGAGGCAGCAAGACGGGCAGCTTTAGGGGCCGTCAGCCTGTCAGAGGCAGCGAGACGGGCGGGTTTCGGGGCCGTCAGCCTGTCAGAGGCAGCGAGACGGGCGGGTTAAGGGGCCGTCAGCCTGTCAGAGGCAGCGAGACGGGTGGCTTTAGGGGTCGTCAGCCTGTCAGAGGCAGCGAGACAGGCAGGTTTCAAGGTCGTCAGCCTGTCAGAGGCAGCGAGACGGGCGGGTTTCGGGGCCGTAAGCCTGTCAGAGGCAGCGAGACGGGCGGGTTTCGGGGCCGTCAGCCTGTCAGAGGCAGCGAGACGGGCAGCTTTAGGGGACGTCAGCCTGTCAGAGGCAGCAAGACGGGCAGCTTTCGAGGCCGTCAGCCTGTCAGAAGCAGCGAGACGGGCAGGTTAAGGGGCCGTATCCTGTCAGAGGCAGCGAGAAAGGCAGGTTAAGGGGCCGTATCCTGTCAGAGGCAGCGAGACAGGCAGGTTAAGGGGCCGTATCCTGTCAGAGGCAGCGAGACGGGCATCTTTAGGGGACGTCAGCCTGTCAGCGGCAGCGAGACTGGCAGCTTTAGGGGACGTCAGCCTGTCAGCGGCAGCAAGACGGGCAGCTTTACGGGCCGTCAGCCTGTCAGAGGCAGCGAGACGGGCGGGTTTTGGGGCCGTCAGCCTGTCAGAGGCAGCGAGACAGGCGGGTTAAGGGGCCGTCAGCCTGTCAGAGGCAGCGAGACGGGTGGCTTTAGGGGCCGTCAGCCTGTCAGAGGCAGCGAGACGGGTGGCTTTAGGGGCCGTCAGCCTGTCAGAGGCAGCGAGATGGGCGGCTTTAGGGGCCATCAGCCTGTCAGAGGCAGCGAGACGGGCGGGTTAAGGGGCCGTAAGCCTGTCAGAGGCAGCGAGACGGGTGGCTTTAAGGGTCGTCAGCCTGTCAGAGGCAGCGAGACGGGCAGGTTTTAAGGTCATCAGCCTGTCAGAGGCAGCGAGACGGGCAGGTTTCAAGGTCGTCAGCCTGTTAGAGGCGGCGAGACGGGCGAGATTCGGGGCCGTCAGCCTGTCAGAGGCAGCGAGACGGGCAGCTTTAGTGGCCGTCAGCCTGTCAGAGGCAGCGAGACAGGCAGATTTACGGCCCTCACCCCAAGCCTGAGCGGTCCCCACATTGCAAATGAGCCATGGATAATTCAGCCATGAGAAGCCTCACATTCCACACCGGAAGCACTGGAGGAATACTAACAGAGGTCAACTGATAACCATAACACTCAGCTGAAACCCAGATCATTATGCCCTCCCATCCACCAGAGGGAGCCCCACGCGGTTCGGCAGATCGTTCCCCCCTCCCATCCAGCAGAGGGAGCTCCAAGCTGTCAAGGAGATCATTACCCCCTCCCATCCAGCAGAGGGAGCTCCAAGCTGTCAGGGAGATCATTACCCCCTCCCATACAGCAGAGGGTGCTCCAAGCTGTCAGAGAGATTGTTACCCCCTCCCATACAGCAGAGGGTGCTCCAAGCTGTCAGAGAGATCTTTACCCCCTCCCATCCAGCAGAGGGAGCTCCAAGCTGTCAGGGAGATCGTTACCCCCTCCCATCCAGCAGAGGGAGCTCCAAGCTGTCAGGGAGATCGTTACCCCCTCCTGTCCAACAGAGGAAGCTACAAGCAGTCAGGCAGCTCACACACACCCCCTCCTTCCATCAGGTGACGCATCCAAATTGATGAACGCACACCCATCAGGACATGACACATTCACCTGCCTCGCTGAAGGCCCTCCAGGCCGAGAGTGGCTGTGGTGCCTGGCCTGAGCGGGGCACAGCCTTCTGTATCCAGCATCCATTTATAAATGCCTCTCATCTTACTGCCTTCATTAATGGACATTGAAGTCACACATAAAGCAGCCCTGAAACCCGCCCGTTTCCTTTTTAATCCAGCTGCCGTCTCAGCATTAATGATTCCAGTGATTCCAGTACCACCTCTCACCACAGGTCAGCTGACAGATGTTACAGCTCCCTACTGCATGGTATCGGCAAAGAGCTACGCTCTGAGATCAGCGGTTAGCCTACGCAGCGGCGTTGGCTTTGCGGGTCTCACACCCGGCCGCCACCCCGATATGTGTACTTCCCATCAGCAGCCTGCCGGAACGTACCAGAACACCACAGCCATTTCTAGCTCCTCTCAAAAAAACACTTATGTATTAGTAGATCTCAGGGGAGTCGTGCCCCTCTGCTTAGGGCCCCCTAAGTTTTGCAGGGGGGGGGGGGGGGGGGGGGGCATCAAAGCCCGGCCCCGGCTTTAGCAGACATTTGTCAAGGGCGGAAAAAAGGGCCCAGCCCCCAACAAAAAAAGACCCCCCCCCCCGCTGCCCGCAAAA